>JABMCL010002135.1:160000-205000 GCA_018857735.1 Alviniconcha marisindica | reverse complement strand
TTTAAGTATCGGCAAGTGAAGGAAAATAAGGAACAGAAAACTGACTCAGTAATACCAATAATAATAATAATGAAATCGTTGAAGATAAGGAACAGAAAACTGACTCAATAATAGCAGTAATAATAATAATAATGAAACCGTTATAAAGCCCGAACCTCTAACACACACACACACACACACACACACGCACGCACGCACGCACGCACGCACGCACGCACGCACGCACGCACGCACGCACGCACGCACGCACGCACGCACGCACGCACGCACGCACGCACACACACACACACACACACACACACACACACACACACAGAGGGATGGAGGGGGGAAATAGCACACAACAGAAATCTGAACTGAACCAGAACGAGGCCCAGAGCGACTCGTGCAGAATCAACACACAAGGGAGTTAATCAGCGCTCGGCGAAATGCGTATGACACAAGTTCAACAACAAAGACCTGAGTCGCACACGGTAACTCTCACCTGGCATGCGTTAGTTAATACAAGGTACATAAACTCCACCAGAGGTACATCTCAATCATAGTTCAGGAGCTGTGTGAGAGTCGAGGTGGACGTCCTGGGCTGTCCGTCCTAACGAGCCTTCTGGTTTCCGTGGACGTAAAGAATTATTGAACCGTGCTTCGGCTTTGTCACAACTTGTCCCTAATATGTCACTGACATCTGAGGACATAAAGCATCACTTCATCACATCTCAAGCATAGTTCAGGAGCTGTGTGAGAGTCGAGGTGGCCGTCCTGGGCTGTCCGTCCTAACGAGCCTTCTGGTTTCCGTGGACGTAAAGAATTATTGAACCGTGCTTCGGCTTTGGTCACAACTTGTCCCATATGTCAACTGACATCTGAGGACATAAAGCATCACTTCATCACATCTCAATCATAGTTCAGGAGCTGTGGAGAGTCGAGGTGGACGTCCTGGGCTGTCCGTCCTAACGAAGCCTTCTGGTTTCCGTGGACTAAAGAATTATTGAACCGTGCTTCGGCATTGGTCACAACTTGTCCCTAATATGTCCCAAATGACATCTGAGGACATAAAGCATCACTCATCACACTCAACATATCAGGAGCTGTGTGAGGTCGGGTGGCGTCCTGGGCCTGTCCGTCCTAACGAGCCTCTGGTTTCCGTGGACGTAAAGAATTATTAACCGTGCTTCGGCATTGGTCACAACTGTCCCTAACTATGTCAACTGACATCTGAGGACATAAAGCATCACTTCATCACATCTCAATCATAGTTCAGGAGCTGTGTGAGAGTCGAGGTGGCGTCCTGGGCTGTCCGTCCTAACGAGCCTTCTGGTTTCCGTGGACGTAAAGAATTATTGAACCGTGCTTCGGCATTGGTCACAACTTGTCCCTAATATGTCAACTGACATCTGAGGACATAAAGCATCACTTCATCACATCTCAAGCATAGTTCAGGAGCTGTGTGAGAGTCGAGGTGGCCGTCCTGGGCTGTCCGTCCTAACGAGCCTTCTGGTTTCCGTGGACGTAAAGAATTATTGAACCGTGCTTCGGCATTGGTCACAACTTGTCCCTAATATGTCAACTGACATCTGAGGACATAAGCATCACTTCATCCATCTCAAGCATAGTTCAGGAGCTGTGTGAGAGTCGAGGTGGCCGTCCTGGTTGTCCGTCCTAACGAGCCTTCTGGTTCCGTGGACGTAAAGAATTATTGAACCGTGCTTCGGCATTGGTCACAACTTGTCCCTAATATGTCAACTGACATCTGAGGACATAAAGCATCACTTCATCACATCTCAAGCATAGTTCAGGAGCTGTGTGAGAGTCGAGGTGGCCGTCCTGGGCTGTCCGTCCTAACGAGCCTTCTGGTTTCCGTGGACGACGGTAAAGCTATATTGAACCATGCTTCGGCATTGGTCACAGCTTGTCCCTAATATGTCAACTGACATCTGAGGACATTAAGCATCACTTCATCATCATCAACATCTCAAGGATGGAGTTTATGTAACTTATGATAAGGATGTACCTCTGGTGGAGTGTAGGTACCTGGTACAGTTTACACGCATGCCAAGTGAGAGTCATTACCGTAGGAGACTCAGCCGTCTTTGTTGTTGCACTTGTGTTACGTATTTCGAGCACTAATTAACTCCCTTTGTGTGTTGATAAAAACGTAACAAAGAATTTAAGCTGAATAAAAACTAAACATAAGACCTCTGCAAGAGAACCCAGTCCCGGCCAAGAAGGGGAAAAAAAGAAAGAAAAAAAAGTAACAATAGTCCACAGCAATGACAACCAGAAGTCAGGAGCTGTGTGAAAGAGAAAGTCGAGGTGGCCGTCCTGGGCCCGCTCCCCGTCCTTCCAAGTTACTGAGTCAGTCCGTGCGGTCTCTGTGGACGTAAAGCAACTTGAACTCCAACTTGAACAATGTCAAGCAAGTTCAGCTGAAATCGTTTTGACTAATCGTGACAATCTCAGTGATCGACATAATGAAACTGTTTAACGAAAAATACTAGAATTTTTTTTTTAATTAAACAAACCAACAACCGACAACAACAAAACTTAATGAAGTGACACTGTAACCTGGTGCATGGTTGAATGGTGTACACAGAACTTGCGCCGAAACGGCAGCATTTCACGTGGCACCAGCGGCCATGCCGCAACAACCACAGAGCGCTACCAGTACACCACTTCTGTGGATGATAATACGCGCTATGAAAGGATACAGTCACTCATTCAGAATCACATGCCAATGCGGTGCGTAGTGAGTCTGCTCAAGAGCAGAGAACAGCGCTATATAAAAACTATGAATAATAATAATAACTTTTCTGGACCCAGTAGATCTAACTGCTGGCTGCCCTGCTATTCCTGTTTCAAAGTCCTGCGGTTGTTTTTGTTGTTTGTCGTTGTTTCTGTCTTTTTGACTTAGAATAGATAGCTCTAATAAAATATAAGATCCATGAAGCACATAAAAGGTTCAAAAGAATGCTATTTATTAGGACAAGACAAAACCAGCAAAGTTTTCGGGGTAATCCCCTTTGTCAAGCTACAAAACAACACTTAACAGTTAAGACTGGACAGGAAAACAAAGTACATAGCTCAACCAAAAACAGATAACGCCGGTTCATTTCAATTCACCGTTTTTGTCCGTTTAAGGCAAGTAGAGGTAGGTAGGTAGGTAATGTTGCTTAATGTCCTCAGATGTCAGTTGACATATTAGGGACAAGCTGAGACCAATGCCGAAGCATGGTTCAATATAGGCTTTACGTCCACGGAAACCAGAAGGCTCGTTAGGACGGACAGCCCAGGAGGGCCACCTCGACTCTCACTGACACAGCTCCTGAACTATGATTAAGTGTTGATGATGATGATGAAGTGATGCTTAATGTCCTCAGATGTCAGTTGACCTATTAGGAACACAGCTCCTGAACTATGAGCTTAAGTGTTGTTGAAGTGTTGCTTTACGTCCACAGAAACCGTAGGCTTATTAGGGACGGGAGCCCAGAACGGCCACCTCGACTTTCACACAGCTCCTGATCTCTGCTTAAGTGTTGTTTTGTAGCTTAACAAAGGGGATTACTGGGCCCTGAAAATTTGCTGGTTTTTCTTGTCGTAATAAATAGCGTCCTGTTGAATCTTTAATGTGTTTGGATCTTATTCAATTAGAGCTATTGACAGTAGCAGTCATAGTGTTTCAGCCGGGGTTGTTGTCAAGTTGTTGTTGTTTTTTCTCCAGTTAGTCAAGTACTGAATAAAATATAGTTTCTCGCTAACTCGTTACAGAATATACGACTGACTGACCAGTGCGAGGCTGATCTGCATTTATGTACGTCACTGACGTAACTCACGGTAGTTCGTGCCGATGATCTAATTAA
Source organism: Alviniconcha marisindica (assembly GCA_018857735.1). Classification (NCBI taxonomy): domain Eukaryota; kingdom Metazoa; phylum Mollusca; class Gastropoda; family Provannidae; genus Alviniconcha; species Alviniconcha marisindica. The sequence goes on along the minus strand of JABMCL010002135.1, from coordinate 201,146 downwards.
TAATCATATATGAAGTGACCCGACTGATTTGTATAGCGCAAATTGTCCGGATTCACCGGCTGCGCACACGCCGGCGGCGGCCGCAGAGCAGAAACAGATCATAAGTAGTTATGCACTATACACAATTTAAAATACTTTTCCAAATGTATCACTGTAGTGTCCTAAATTATTGCCTTCATTTCAAGTCCATTTACTGTCCACTTGTAGGTTTCATCTAGAATTTGGAGAATGCGTTTCGGCCTCGGGAAGCCAATGTTAAATTTCCCTATTTCCGCAGATAGTTTCAGTTAAGCTAATCAATAAAGGGCAGAGTGGCTTAAAACCCCCCCCCCCCCCCCCCCCCCCCCCCCGCCCCTCTATGCCGGCTACTCCGCCCTCGTCAGCATCCTTCAGAATCTGCCATTTTGGCACTGCGTACAATGTCATTGAAAAACAGATGAACCGACCATTCGACATCTGCGTAACCGAACTGCGTTTTCAAGGGACGCAAATTATGTATAGCTCCATTTTTTTTAACTCCGTGTTGTTTCCCTTGTCCGAAAGAGCAACAAGAACGGTAACTCCCCACGTCCATCGGGTAAACTATTGTTGTTTACAAGTTCTTCAAAGTTTTGTTTTCGGGCTGTTTCCTGCCTCGCTGGCTAACTCATACAGCCCAGCCTGAGCTGGGTAAGATGCGTATGCTTCGTGGTATTTCTGATGCACGTCGATTTATAACTAAAGTTAAACAACTTAAAGCAAGGGGCAATCCAGTCCAGACTTTTGACGAGGTTTAGGGTCAGGCCGAATTTTGAAGAATTTTGTCATGACCCTCTGACGGATGTAGGACAATTTACCAACGGGCAGTTCACCACTGGACAAGCGGAAACCCCTGCGGAACGAATATGTATTGCTGTGTGATATTCGTTGCTATGAATCATATGCGCGCGGTCGAGGTCACTCTGACACGCGCTGAGTCGACAGACACACACACACGGTGACACACACACACACTGACACACACACACACACACACACACACACACACGCGCGCGCGCGCGCGCGCGCGCACGCACACACACACACATTCTCTCTCTCTCTCTCTCTCTCTCTCTCTCTCTCTCTCTCTCTCTCTCTCTCTCTCTCTCTCTCTCTCTCTCTCTCTCAATCACAACCCACAAACACACGTGGCACAGTGTTAATTAGCGTGCTATCAGGCCTACAGACCCAGTGGACTACTCCCTATTGCAGGGTGTTCACTGCCAAAGCTTTAGGTTTAACCCATCCAGCAGTTCACTGACTTGAATGGCATGAATGTGGTTGTGTTAACTCATAACTGACAAAAATATACTATATAATATATATATAGCATTAACCCATCCAGCACTAACATAACTATTCACTGCCACAGCTTTAACCCATCCAGCAGTACACCAACTTTAATGACGTGAACATGGTATTGTTAACTGACAACAACATAGCATTAATCCATTTAGATTTAACATAACTTTTCACTGCCACAGCTTTAACCCATCCGGCAGTTCACTGACTTGAATGACATGAACAGGGTTGTGTTAACTGACAGCAACATAGCATTAACCCATCCAACACTAATGTAAGTTCATAACCCATCCAAAACTAATTTACACCCTCAAATAGCATGGAGATCATCAGGAAGTGTTAACCACAGCAGCAGTAACCCATCCAATGCTAACAGTAACACTGTGTAACAGTAGCACATTTGATTGACATGGACACACACTGGGGAGTGGTGATGGCTCATTGGTAGAGCGCCAGACTTGTGATCAAAAGGTCTCAGGGTTTGAGTCCCGGTAGGAGCGGTGGGAGAATTGTCTTCTCCAGGGTCAACTTTCTGTGCTGACTCTTATTTGGGTATCCATTCCACCCCCATGTTGCTGTAGTAGCAGGTAAAAACCATGGTCATTCCACCAAAAGTGCAGGTGGCACATTACAGGCTAAGCACACATGCACACTTTGTGAGTGACTTCAAATAAAATGACACTGTAAACTGGTGCATGGTTGTATGGTGTATGCAGAATGTGTGCTGAGATAGCAGCAGTTTCACATGGTACCAGCCATGTAACAACCAAACAATGCTGTAACAGTGTAAGTAAAGCACTTCAGTAATGGTCACTCATTCAGAGCCGCATACGACTAGAGTGCAGTGAGTCTGCTGGATAGAAGAGAATAGTGCTTTATAATTTTAAGCAATTGGTTCATATAAAAAAATTATACATATTAGGAGTGCTGACTATGGCAGTGTTATCCTATCCAGCACAGTGTTTGTTAAATAAAGAGGTGTGCCATTGTGTTACAGTACAGTTAGTTAGCACATGCGCAATGATGACAAATCTAATACAAACTGATCAACTCGCAGGCTTGTCATTGCCTGACAACGGAGACATGACAGAGTGCACTGGACGCAGACAGAAGAAAAAAAAGCAGAAGAACATGGACCAGAGAAATGCTGGCAGCCTGAGCACAGAGCATGCAGAGTTTGGAGACAAGGACATCCTCAAATACCTGATTGCTGCACAGTCAAATGATGTGGACACAGTTCTTCGATTCCTGCAATGTGGGATGCCGGTTGACACAGAGTGTCTCATGTTCTCAGACACAGCCCTCATCAAAGCATGCAGGATGGGGAGTGTGGAGGCTGCTCAGCTGCTGCTGGACTGGGGTGCAGACATTGCCACAAGGACAGGTAATAATACTGATGGGCACTTAGACCGCCTAACCCATGATGGCCATAAGTGCTTAAAAACTCTTTTACACATGTATATATATATATTATTTAGACAACAGAAATTCTAATGCACACACACACACACGCACTCATACACATGCACATATACACACACACACGCACTCATACACATGCACATATACACACACACACACACACACACACACACACACACACCACACTCACACACACACAGTTGCGGTTGGGGATAGCCACAGGGACTTGATGGGCCGAGGGGGGAGGGGGGAGAGCAGTATGGCCACAAGAACAGGCACAACGTCAGTTTATCATGCTGGTGGGGGGGGGGGGGGGGGGGGGGAAACCTCTTGCCTACAAGTACAAGGACAGGTGCTGACACTAAGTAAAATGGCAGAATTTTGAAGTAGACTGCACACGAAGTGATCACTTGGTTCAAACAACACTAAGGACATGCTGGACCAGCACAAAATGAGTGAAAGAGCAGCACTGAATTTGAAGCAGACTGCACATTAAATGATCACTTGGTCCAAACAACTAGTCCAAGGACATGCTTGACCAGCACAAACTGAGTGTTATGCTTGAACCAGGGCCTCTGTTTTTGTCTCATCTGAAGTAAAGGACTAGACACACAGTCCACCACCCAGGGGTGAAGGAGAAGGGTAAGACAATTTGTCAGTTACTGCCTTAACAAAGAGTTGAAACCAAATTACCTCAGAATTGTGGTTCCACTGCATTATCCACTCAGCCATGCTACTTGGACCATCTTTTTTGTTTGTTTTGCAGTTGCAGTATTTATTTATTTATTGCAGTACTATTTGTACTAGGACTACAGTAGGACAATTCATTTGTTGTATATTGATTTGTTAATGTGTTATTGATTGCAGTACATGTTATTTGGTGCAGTGTTATTTGTTGAAGCATGATTTGTTACAGTATTATTTGTTGCAGTGCTGCATGAGTTGTTATACTACAGTATCACTTGTTGCAGTATTATTAAATAATTTGCAAATTTTGTTACATTGTTGCAGCTTTTTTTCCCCTTATATATATATATATATATATGTTGTGGTATGACTGTGTATGGCAAACATTATTTGTTGCAGATGATGGTCAGACTGCCCTCCATGTTGCAGTGAAGAACTGTCAACCAGACATCATCCAACTCCTCTTCTCACGCGGGGCAGTGCCAGATGTGAAGGCTTTGCAGGCTGAGCTGACGCCTCTGATGCTGGCTGCCAGCATCAGCAACACCGTCATTCTCAGACTGCTTATTGCAGCAGGCAGCAACCTTGACCTTCAGGACAGGAACGGGATGTGCGCGCTCCACCACTGCTTCAGCTACTACCAGGAGCGGGTTGAGTGCATCATTCACTCTGTGGACTGCGTCAAGTTACTGGTCATGGCTGGAGCAAACATTCACATCAGGGACTCCTCGGGGTATTTACCGCTGACAAGGGCGGTTGAGAAACTGAACGTGCGGGCTGTTAGATACCTCCTTGCTCAGAACTGTGACCTGGAAAATCAGGTGCTGCAGTTGGGGCTTCAGAAATGCCTGTCACCTCTTTCCTATGCCGTCTCCATGGGCAACTACCGCCTGGCGAACATGCTTTGGCAGGCTGGAGCCAGTTGCCAGGGGGTGTTGTCGAAACAGACAAAGGAGGCTCTCCGGAGGAGAGGTGTGGATCACTCAACTTTGGCATTTTCTCGGCCTCGCACTTTGAAGGAGGCGTGCAGGAAAGCTGTACGGGACAAGTTGCGATCCTGTGGTGTGGTTGGTCAGACTCTGTTGGATGGAATGCAAAGACTGGGAATACCTGCAGCTCTCCAAGACTTTGTTCTGATGAAAGATATGCTGGGGATGAAGTAAAAGAATTGGATAGGGGTGGGGTGGGGTGGGTGGGGGTGAGGTTTCTGTGTACACATATGATCTCTAAGGAAAGGACTGATTCATGCATTGCATCTAAGGAAAATATTTTAAAGAAAGGCTTAATTTATATATATATCATTATATGGCAGAAGGAAAAGGCATCTCTGAGGTTTTGTATAGTTATGATATAATATATTCTGCACAAAGAGGGAATTTGCTCAGTTCTGAAATTGAGCAACTCAAAGCAGGAATTCTTCAAATGAGTGTCCAAACCAGGAATAGCCTGAATTGCTTGCTAATTAAATTTCAGATGTCTGTCATGCGCAAAGTTGGAACATTGCTCATTGTTGGAACTACTGGTGCTGGGGCATTACATTATGTTCCTCATTTGCGTGATGCAGTCAAATACAATGGTAGTTAGTTATTCCAAGAGGGCAGGAGGATGCTGGTCTTCTCTTCTTGACAGGTTTAAGAGGTGAGTGATAGTTTTGTTGGAAAAACAAAGTTATGAACACGGCCAGGCCAAATGAGTGCTTGGGGTTTTGCCATTGATGTCTTGTTGTTCAGTTCAGCACCACACTGCAATACTGGTTGATATCTTAGAAGTATGGCCACTTATTGATTGATATCTTAGAAGTAAGCCACATACTGATTGATATCTTAGAAGTATTGGGCGGTTCAGTGAAGCTGGTTTGCACAAGTGAATGCCCTTTGTAATCTTTCATGCAAGAAGTCATGAAAAGTCACAGCATCACTTCTGGGCTGATTTATGAGTAGGCATTGCTTCATACTGTATACAATAACAATGGAAGTTGAACCTAGAATTTGTGAAGCAGTACAAATGCCATCACTGTTGCAGTTGCAAAAATTACCGTGAAGAAAGTACGCACTGGAAGTAAAAGCAGCCAAGGGACTTAAGTGATGCTTAAGTCAAGGGAGTTAACAACCCTGCCTGAACCACCCAATAGTCACATATTTATTGATATAATCTTAGAAGTATGGCCACTTATTGATTGATATCATAGAACTTCAGTAATAGAAGTATGCCACATACCAATTGATATCTTAGAAGTATAGTCACATATTTATTGATATAATCTTAGAAGTATGGTCACTTATTGATAGGTATTTTAGAAGTATGCCACATACTGATTGATATCTTAGAAGTATAGTCACATATTTATTGATATAATCTTAGAAGCATGGTCACATATTTATTAATATCTTAGAAGTCTGCCACATACTGATGGATATCTTAGAAGTATGGCCACCTGTTGGTTGATAGCTTATGGTCACATATTTATTGATATTTTGGAAGTATGGCCACTTTTTGATTGATATCTTAGAAGTATGCCACATACTGATTGATATCTTAGAAGTCTGCCACATATTTGTTGATATCTTAGAAGTATGGCCACTTATTGATTGATATCTTAGAAGCATGGCCACATTTTGATTGATATGTTAGAAGTGTTACTGTGTTCCCCTTCTTGCAAACAGTTAATTTACCAGTCAGTTCATCATCTTCTTCCTTTGTCATTATTGTATCTCCCTTGTCACCTTTACTAACTGGTCTCACATGTCAAGGGAGGTAAGCGTGCTGATCGAAAGTGTGTTCAGGAGGAAGTGAGAAAAGAAGGGTAGTGTTTGTGGTGAGAGTGATGTGACCTCTTATTATTGCAGACAACAACAGTAAAACTTCCCGAAAAAGCTAAAGGCTGTGAACTGTGTATATATACAAAAAAGAATATTAATAAAGTTTACATTTAGTGCTGCAACTTATTAGTTAAGCAGATAATGTTTGGAATTGGGTACCATGCTTTGAGCGCAATGTACAGCACTGTGAACAATTTTGGATCACTGCACTGTGTGGTAGAAGGGAAAAGGTCTTGGAGAAAAAAACTCAATTTGCATAGCACAGACAAAAAGAATGTTTTCCCAGGAAGGCTCAATTTTTATATAATTTCGGAATGGAATGGAAAGGTTTGGAAAGCTAAAATGCTTTTAAATTCATGTATCACATGTATACAGTGAAAAGGGTTTTAGAACAGAAGTTTAGTGTATTGATGACAGAGTGGAAAAGGTCTCCCATAGAAGGCCTAATTTATTATTGATCACTGAAGGGAAGCTGAAGGGTCTTTGAATATATAAATTATAATTATGTCTTTCATGGAAGGCCTAATTTATTGATATCTGAAGTGAAAAGTCTTTGAAAAGGTCTTTTGTGGAAGGCCTAATTTACTGATCACTGAAGTCAAAGGTCTATCATGGAAGGCCTAATTTACTGATCTCTGAAGTGAAAGGTCTTTGAAAAGGTCTTTCATGGAAGGCCTAATTTATTGATCACCAAAGTGAAAGGTCTTTGGATAATCAGGAAAGGCTTAAATCATAACTAATGACAGACAGCAACAAGTGCTCAAATCAGTGAACTGTACAGCTGCAAGTAATAAAGAAAAACAATAGTATCTGCATTAACTTTCTGCAACTCACTACATGTATAATGTTTGGATACCAGACTGCCAGAGAAATAGCATTTTTGATTGTTTTCGAAGAGTGAAATATGTATATTTTATCAAACCAGACTTATACTGTTTGCTGTTTTTATTCTTCCACTAGATCTTGTTTGTATTATATATTCTGTCAAACCAGACTTTACCACTCTACTGTTTGCTGTTTTTATTCTTCCACCAGATCTTGTTTGTATTATATATATATATATATATATTCTGTCTAACCAGACTTTACCATTATACTGTTTGGTGTTTTTATTCTTCCACTAGATCTTGTTTGTATTATATATTCTGTCAAACCAGACTTTACCACTCTACTGTTTGCTGTTTTTATTTTTCCACTAGATCTTTTTTGTATTATATATATTCTGTCTAACCAGACTTTACCATTATACTGTTTGCTGTTTTTATTCCTCCACCAGATCTTGTTTGTATTATGTATATATATTCTAACCAGACTTTACCACTCTACTGTTTGCTATTTTTATTCTTCCACTTATTCTTATTCAGAATTGTGTGAGATTTTGTGTGTGCAGATGTTTTCCTGCACACACTACATCATAAATTATGTAATCTCCCCCACCATACAGACAGCTGTACTTGATATCAGGGTAGTCCAGTGATGGTGGTAGCCATTAATAATGTATGAGTATCTGAGCATGTGGTTGTAGTTAGAGTTCAGGATCTGTGTGAAAGTTGAGGTGGCTGTCCTGGGTTTCCAGAAGAGTAAGACATAGCTGTCAACCCCTTTGGGGAGTAAACCTTAGTCCAGAGTTTGTGAACCTGTATTTCCCTTATGCATGCCGGGGTCTTTTTTTGTTGTTGTTGCTGGTGGCAGTGGCATTTTGAATTCCAACCAGCATGTGTGGCAGTAGAAGGAAGAAGCAAGGTTGTGCTAAATATGCATGCACAACTTCAAATCTCACTTCCGACAACATTTCTTAGCCTATTGCACTAGGCCAGTCAGCGTGCATTTGGCAATGGCATGTGTTGGCTGCTCGTTTCACAGTTTTTCAGTCTTTTTGCTCAGTTTAAAACAACAACAAAATCTCATGAAAATTATGTTTTCCTGTATCCATTTTCCAATACTTATGGCCATATCCTCCGAAAATAATGATTTTTAAAATTTTTATACCAGTAAACTGTATGGGTTGACAGGTATGGGAAGATGAGGGATGGTTTTGGGTGTGGGAAGAAGAAGAGTGTCCGACCATGTGGTTGTTTTTGTTGTTGTTTTGTAGTGAGAGAAGAAAAGAGGTGTTTCACCAGCTCAGTTTGGTTGGAGGTGGTATCTGTGTTCTTGGAAAAGCCCATCATATATATAGATAGATAGATACATACATATATATATATATGCATTCCACATAGTCTTGTCACGAAAAAAACAAAAAGTCCTGGTCTTAACTGAGGGATGGTTTATGGAGTGAGAAGAAATGTGTGTTGAGAGTGCTGGCTTATAGCCATTAGATATCTGGTATCAGGAGCCCCTGAAGAAGTGACCTGCAGTACATGAAGACAATTTTCCTTCCTGTCTGTCCTGGTGAAGATGCTGCATGCAGCTGGATAGACTCATGGGGTCAGTCTCCCACTGCATGATACAGTATTAGCAGTGTGTCAAACGCATTGGTAATTATGGTGTCTCATGTAAACATTGATGTGACCTTCCTTTGGGCTAGTTCCCATTTGTGCCATTTTTGCCATGGTGTTCTTACCTGTGCCATTTGCACCTGCACCATTTTAGGACTGCATGATCTCATGACTGTGTCCAGTAAGACTATCTCACTGGGATTTTTTTTCTTCTCTCTTTTGATATACTTGTCTTTCTCAGCAGTATGTGTGTATATGTGCATGCATGCTTCTGCACATGCATATGTATGTGTGCATGTTCTTTATTGACATTGTACGTGCATGTGTGCCAGTCTTATGAGTGTGTGTGTGAGTGTGTGTGTGTGTGTGTGTGTGTGTGTGTGTGTGTGTGTGTGTGTTCACACAATCATGTGTGTGCATGTCCCACTATGCCATGTATGAATATGTTTATTAATGATTTTTTTGTGCTTGTTCATTGAAGGGACTAACTCTGAAAATTGTTGTTTGATGTTTATGTCTGTCTTGTTTTATATTTGTGTAGGGATTGGTTCTGTGCACTTATTGACTTGAGAAAGGGTTTATATATCTATGCAAGAAAGGTTTTGAAATGTGCATTTGCTTATGTCAGGGTTTTACCCTGTGCAGTTGACAGGATTTTAAAATCTATCATTGGCAAGAGCTGCCACAAGTATCATTTTTGTCGCGACAAATATTTGTTGCGACAAAAGTTGTCATGACAAACATATTTTGTTGCAACAAACATAATTTTGGTAAAAATGGTACTTGTGGCACCTCCCGCCAAGGATAAAAATCGAGTTATTAACTGTTTATATACCACTGATTTTTATGTGAATATTTGCACATCACATGTTTTTCTATAATTAAGTTGCCAAGGACTTTGAGTCTCTGAGAGCGCTCTATAAATTCCCTATTATTATTATTGTTCACAGTAACACATTGTTCATGGACAGGGCATGTGATCTTGTTCTGAAGTTGCCCAAGGCATTGCTGACCTGGATTTCAGTGCAAAACATTTTGGTATAACAAAGTAAAGAAGCAGTTCACCTTCCTTGGTCATAATATTTTATATTAATCTCAGTCTGATATCATTAAGTGTGATTTTTTTTTACATAAAAGACAAAAAGAAAATGAAACTCATGGGAGGTGCTGAACCTTGTCCTTGATTTTTTATTAACGTTCCAAAACAAACTGAATATGATGCCTTCTGTATTAATAATGTATTCAAACTGGGTTTTGCTGTTGTTTGAGTATGTGTACATGTTTTGGATTTTCTTGTTGTTTGTTTTTGTTCAGGATTTTGCTGTCCATATGATCATAATGCTCTCTCTCTCTCTCTCTCTCTCTCTCTCTCTCTCTCTCTCTCTCTCTCTCTCTCAGTTCTGTTCCACCATGTGCATATATGTTAGATAAATTTCTGTGCTTCACACTTGCTGTGACCAAAACAAACAAATAACTATGCAAAATGATGTGACTATGCATTTTATTAAGAAATTGTTTGCAGAATTTGTTGTAAGTTTAATTGTTGTGTGATTATTTTTGTTTGTCGGTAAATATTTTTTAAAGCAGTGTTCAACTAATACAGTAATAGATATATTGGTGTACATTACTTAATGCAGCAATTTTGAAAGCAAGCTTTTATATATAAAATATATGTACAGACTTGCAGAGGTTTTTTTAAAGGTTTTTTCTTTAACACTGTAACAGTACTGAAGCAGCCGTGCTTGCAGCTGGTAATGTTATTCAAGAAAGATTCTGTACTTCCATTCTCTGTCTTCTTGTTGTCGCACAGAGAGCTTGGTCTTTTTCTTATGCTGCACCATCTGTCTGGGACAGTCTCCCTTGCCGAGTTAGATCATCTAACACACTCACACCTTTTAAATCATCTTTAAAATATCACCTCTTCAGGCTATCCTATTGACTGTGTGTGTGTGTGTGTGTGTGTGCATGCGCATTTGCACACACATGTGTGTGTGCATGCGTGCGTGCATGCGTGCCTGTGTGTGTTCTTGCAGAAGTGTGTTTCGACTGTGTTTTGTTTTTTTGCATTGTGATAGGCTGTGTGCTCCAATTTGGAGAAATAGCACCTTATAAGAATACATTGTTATTACTAATCAAATTACGGTGTGAAAACAGGTTTAAATGCAGGAATACACTCACCTGGTCAGGTTGGCTGAGAAAGGAAGAAGAGACTGTACAGCCAGTCCAGGCAAACGCCATAACTGTTGGCCTACCAGGCGAGTCAAAATTGTCCCTTCTGTGACAATTATTTTTCGGAATTTTTGTCTTTCTTTAAACTGATTGAAGGAGAAGAAATCAGAACAATGGCATCTGTAATGCAATGTTGTTACCATTTTAACTTGGCGAAAACTGCAGAAAGAAGACGCCTGTGAAATGGAAGTGGAGCAAAAGAAAACAAACATGTATAGGTAACAAATGTTCTGCAAGGCAAAAAGAAGAAGAAAAGAACAAAATCAGGTTTTTGTCTTGACTCATTCACTCATCTCTAGTTTGATTTCAATGTGTGTTATTGTTAACATTTTGATAATCCAAAGGTGGAGAACTTAATCCCAGCTTGAAATGGTTGTGATGTTTTGTTCATGTTTGTCTGAATACACGCAGAACTCTCTCTCTCTCTGTCTCTGTGCCTCTGTCCCTGTCTGTCTGTCTCTGTCTCTGTCTCTCTCACACACACACACACACACACACACACACACACACACACACACACACACACACACACACACACACACACACGCGCGCGCGCGCGCGCACACGCACACCACACGCGCGCACACACACACCACACACACCACACACACAGAGACAATCCTTGAGTTGTTGATTTCTCATTTAAAGAATGCTTAGAAGAATGCTTGCCAATGCTTCTGTTCGTAGTAGCAGCAAAGATCGTATAGCTACACAACTAAACAATATTTGGCTGTAGCAGAGGCAGCTAGTCACTCTCCATTTACAGGGTTCGCGTTAACCGGTAACTTACGGTATTTTACGGAATATACTATATACCGATTGCAGATACCCATCCACTTGCCGAAATAGGAGTCGGCACAGAAAGCTGACCCTGGAGAACAAAATTCTCCCGCCGCTCCTGCCGGGACTCAACCCGCGACCTTTTGATCACGAGTCCGGTGCTGTAACCATGGACCTATAAAATTATCTAGATATCGGTCCATGGCTGTAACCCTGTGAGCCGGTTTGGCCTAGCGGTAAGGCGTTAGGCTGGTAAGCGGAAGGACCTCAGTTCGATACCGCTTCGGCTCTCCTTTCTCTTCCAAAAAGGTTGTGGTTTGTGGACAATGTCTTGTGACTTTGTCCATCACTTCCTACTGAAACATTAAAATGGCTCTCATCGCTGCCCATCTTAATGCAGGAATAATTCTGGTGGTGACAGTGTAGCGATAGGTATATAATCTCCCTCTTCCCCCACCTCCTACCCCCACCCACCCCCACCCCCCCTTCTCCCGTCCCTAATAAGCCTTACGGTTTCTGTGGACGTTAAGCACCCATGTTTACTTACTTACTGGCTGTAACCTGGCGCTGCGGCACCAGCAGAGCTGGAGCCTGCTCCGTGCCGCAGCCAAACTTGTCTACAGCTGCCCGGTGGCAGCCTACTTGTAAATGTGCGGGACGCCCTAGGACGTCCCTGCCCCCCCCCCCCCCCCTCCCCCCACTCAGTACCCGGGTTGACCCCCGGGGACGGAGGAAGCCCCCCATCTACACAGTGTACAATATTACTATGTTTTCAACCTGTTTTTACCTTAGTGTGTCGGCGGTGAACCACGCCCCCCAACCGTACGGGTTTGTCCCCGGTGGTGAAGGGGGCGCTCGGATCCGGTCCGCCAACAACCCCCCCCCCCCCCCCCCCCCCCGTCCCCACCCCACTCTCTTCCCCCGTTACCAGCTCGGAGTTGGGAGCTTTTAACCTGTACAATGAATCATGTATAAATGAATGCATGACAGGGCTACAGGCTGGAGCGGTGAAGAGGTTAATCACGTAGCTGAACAGTGTAGCCTTTTAATTTGTCTGGCCATTAGATCCGTACAGACTTTACTCAGAACTTTCGCAGCAGTGGCTCATCCACTTCAGTAGAGAAGTATAGCTACTGCTCTAGCCGGGTGCACGGCAGGGGGGGGGGGGGGGGGGGGGGGGGGAATGAAAGAAAAAAGCCCATCTGTGTGGGCTTTGGGCAGGAAGTGTTACAAAATGACTGTGGTCTTTCCACGACTCAACTCACGCAGCAGAAACGTACGGCAGAAATCAGCTGCTGGCGGAGCATGTCACTGGAATTATCTGGCGATTGTTGAGTAATTACTTATGCGGTTACAACAGCACAATCCTGGACATGCGTAACCCCTGTGAAAGGTAACAGACAAAAGCCTCTTATCAATACTGAACAGAATGCGTGTCAAGTTGGGCCAAAATATGTTTAGCTAACGCCAGTGTAAGTCACAGGCACATAAAGTCACGATCTTCACCGAACCGATGCACCAGAGCTCAGGAGCTGTGTGTGAAAGTGGAGGTGGCCGTCCTGGGCTTTCCGTCCTTATGAGCCTTATGGTTTCTGTGGACGTAAAGCAACATTGAACCGTGCTCACACATTGGTCACAGTTTGTCCCTAATATGTCAACCCGACATCCGAGGACGTTAAGCTCTACATCTTCAACGAACTGATGCCAATGTATTGTTTCACCGAGTCGTACAGTAAAAGCAAGGAAATGTTTGATTTCTCTAGTGTCAGTTTTTTTTTCTTTTTTCTTTTTTTCTTCTTCTTCTTTTTAAATCTTTAATGTATTGACCTTTGCAAAAAGAATAATAACTGCTTACTGCCTCCATCCCAGGCTTCCACCCCTACCCGGGACCAACCGTCACATTGAAATCGCTACCCCTACCTCTACCCGGGATCAGTCGTCACAAAATCACTACCCCTACCCATCCCGGGATCAGTCGTCACAAAATCACTACCCCTACCCATCCCGGGATCAATCGTCACAAAATCACTACCCCTACCCGGGATCAATCGCCACATTTGAATCACTACCCCTACCCCGACCCGGGATCAGTCGTCACAAAATCGCTACCCCTACCCGGGATCAGTCGTCACAAAATCACTACCCCTACCCGTCCCGGGATCAATCGTCACAAAATCACTACCCCTACCCGGGATCAATCGCCACATTTGAATCACTACCCCTACCCCTACCCGGGATCAGTCGTCACAAAATCGCTACCCCTATCCGGGATCAGTCGTCACAAAATCACTATCCCTACCCGGGATCAGTTGTCACAAAATCACTACCCCAGTCGTCACAAAATTACTCCCCCTACCCCTACCCGGGATCAGTCGTCCCCAAATCGCTACCCCTACCCGGGCTCAGTCGTCACAAAATCATTACCCCTACCCGGGATCAGTCGTCACAACTTGAAATCACTAAGCTCCCCAAAGGCGGCAGTCTGCCTTTTTACAGTGATTCGACCCCCATCTCCACCCCGGCAAAACCCTACCCGTGGCCATGAGACCAAGCTCCTTGTCCCCCATTCCAAAACTAAAATCCACACTGACGAATAGTTTCTTCCCGTCAGCAATACGCTTGTGGAACAACATCCCACCCCACGCCGCCGGCACCAGCGGCTGCACTTCAGTGGAGTTTGCAGCGGCTGCAGACTCCCGGCCCTAGGCCTTCAGATCCACCCCGCACAGACAGTGAATGTTGCTGTAGTATCTCTGGTTCAATGTCTGTGGTCCACCTGATTGAGGCCTGGCTGAGAAACGACTAGTACGCTTACATGGTGCTTAGAGTCCACAGGAACCACAAGGCTTATCAAGCCGTGACGGGGCGAGAAGGTTGCCGAGAAGGGGGTATCATGGAGGTGAGAAAAGAGGGAGATTATGATATATACTTATCGCTACACTGTCACGAGTCAGTGACTACCAGAATGACTCCTGCATTAAGATGGGCAGCGAAGACAAGCCAGTTGAATGTTTCATTGTGAGGGACAAAGTCACAAGACAGAGTCCACAGACCACAACTTTTGAAGAGAAAGGTGAGTCAGTCGCAGCAGATTGGAACCGATGTCCCTCCGCCACTCTTAATTGGGCGAATGTTTCTTCGCGAACCTAGTTGGAGGTATTCGGCGAAGCTAGTTGGTTCTTAATTGGGCGAACTTTTCTTCGCGAACCTAGTTGGAAGTATTCGTCGAAGCTATATTCGGGGTCCAAAAAGCTTCGCTCAACATGCCAGTCTGGGCCGCGGCCGGGAACATTCGCCCTATTCGACGATCATTGCCTCTGATTGGCTGAGAGCAGAGCTCTCCTGTGGATGAAGAAAAAATCAAAATCAAAATGGATGACGGTGTCGCTAGCTTCTTCACTCGCTTCGCCGGAGGGAATTTGTTTATTTGTTGACTTGTGGGAGGCGCAGCTTTGTCTCGGAGACCCAGAATGAGATAGTAGTTAGTTGCGGAATTAAACCCGTTCTTAATTGGGCGCATGTTTCTTCGCGAATCTAGTTGGAAGTATTCGGCGAACCTATTTGGTTCTTAATTGGGCGAACTTTTCTTCGCGAACCTAGTTGGAAGTATTCGTCGAAGCTATATTCGGGGTCCAAAAAGCTTCGCTCAACATGTTCTGGGAACATTCGCCCTATTCGACGATCATTGCCTCTGATTGGCTGAGAGCAGAGCTCTCCTGTGGATGAAGAAAAAATCAAAATCAAAATGGATGACTGGGTGTCGTAGCTTCTTCACTCGCTTCTGGAGGGAATTTGTTTATTTGTTGACTTGTGGGAGGCGCAGCCTTGTCTCGGAGACCCAGAATGAGATAGTAGTTAGTTGAATTACCCTGTGAGGGATGAGTAAAGCATATTGACTTGACTTTAGCCCACATTTTTTATCATGCTGTCTGTTGCGCGTCTGCCGCAAGTTCGGGCCAAGCTTGGCATCTCATTACAAGCCAGTTGAGAACGAAGTAAAGTTTGGACTGTCCGAACCATATTCGGCGAACTAAAAGTTCAATTAAGAAACGAATCATAGTTCGTCGAAGTGTCCGAAGTATGTTCGGCGAACAAACATTCGCCCAGTTAAGAACGGGCTTTACCCTGTGAGGGATGATTAAAGTATATTGACTGACTTGATTTGACGACTTTAGCCTACATTTTTGATCATGCTGTCTGCTGCACGTCTGCCGCAAGTTCGGACCGAAGCTTGCATCTCATTACAAGCCAGCTGAGAACGAAGTAAAGTTTGGACTGTCCGAACCATGTTCGGCGAACTAAAAGTTCAATTAAGAAACGAATCATAGTTCGTCGAACTGTCCGAAGTATGTTCGGTGAACAAACATTCGCCCAGTTAAGAACGGGCTTTACCACTAGGCCAAACCGGCTCACAAAAAGACGGAGAGTGGATGTAGGCCTGTTTTTAGCCTGCTTTTTAGTACCACCTCTCGGTCTTTCAATTTTCTTTGCTTTTACGCGCACCACCAGTTGTGGAATGTTGCCCAAACAACTGGGATTCCCAGAGCATAATGAAGAAGTGAACGCTGCACCCTGTGGTGCGGATTAATAATGGCGGCGGGTAAGGTGTAGGCGGAAATGGACTCGGCAGTCCCATGCGAAGGATGACACAGTGCCGAGCCTACCAAAACTTCTTGCGCAACGCTCACCGGCAGTGCCAGGCAGATCTAGCGTGCGGTCACTGACAGGCCACAGCCGTGGGCATACAAGGCATGGGCTGTATCATATAAGCTGGGTCCGTGCCACTGACTGGGGTGTCCCTGTGCCCACTTAACTAAATCATGTGTACTCAAGAGCGTGGGTCGCGGCGCAGCGAGCCGATGACTCATACATTTACTACCACAATGAAACAGACAGGTGCAAATGCAGGGTGCGGCGGCTCGGCAGAAACGATACAGTACTCGCCGGCAATGTGGCCTACACTACCTACTCTGCAAACTCCAAGCACTGGTTTACGACATCCTTCCTTGGAGGAAGGTGCCGGAAAGCGATGCTAGGAGTGTGCCTACTCTGGTCGGTGCTAGCATCCAAACCGGCTGGTCATTTCTCAGCTCAGACACTGCGTCGCTGATAGTGGCGGCTACCCCGGGTCACGTTGTCAGTGAACCGCTGCCAGAATCGCGGCCGCCTGAAATCAGTGTTCAGAAAAGCTGGTTTGCTTGTTTGCCGCTTGTTTACTCGTGACGTATCGCTGGTAACTAATTTACAAAGTGAAACTCAGCAACTGCAGTGCATAGATCTACTCTGTGTCGATCAGTGGCTGATGGGCCTACTCACACACACACACACACACACACACACACACACACACACACACACACACACACACACACACGGGGCACACACACACACATTGCACTGTACACGGTCAACTTGGAAATGATAAAGCCAGCCGGCACCGACTCCTTCCCTGATCTGGGAAAATACAAATTAAGCACCTGCACTGGCTTCAGAAATGCGAGTCCAACTGGCAATTAATAAATCATCACTAAAGTCCACACGAGTCACAGCCTATTAGCATGCATCTGCAACTGAATGATTCTATCATGGCCCTGCAGTGACATTTACGGTGCTCAGTGACAATGTTGCTGCCAGTGTGTCAGTTGATTGATTGATAGTTGATGATCGCTTATAAAAATTAAATTAAAGCGCTATTCTCCGCTCTCTTGAGAAGACTCACTGCGCTCGCATGACACAGTGGTTCTACATTACTACTTGGTTCTTAATGTCCTCGGATGTCAGATGACATATTAGGGACAAGCAATGGTCCTACATGAGTGACTAGCTTTTTTATAGCATGTTTTTTGAATAGCCACCAAAGTGGTGTACTTACAGTGCTGGCATGGCTAGTGCCACACAAGTTGGCAGTGGATGGTGAACTCATAGGCTTTGGAAATAAAATTCAGTCCAAGTTTGAAAAACTGGAAGAGAGAGAGAGAGAGAGACTCCGTCTGGTAATTGTGAAGTTTAAGTGATATTATAGTGCAGTATCTCATATCACGCTTTTACGTGATGATCAACAAAATTAATAAAATCCAGTGAGTATAAATTAACGTGTTGTATTTTGGCCTCACGCACACTCAGTCTGCTAACATGTCACGCCGCGCTGTCACGGGGGGCGGGACGGTTAACAGTGCGTTTAAATTGTCCCAGGAATTTCAGACCGCCTCAGTCCTGAGTCAGTCGCCGGAGTCACCGAGTTAGACATCATACGGTCACACTGTCGCGAGTCTGCCGGCCAAGAACTAAAATACTGAAAACTTATGCCGGAAGAATTCCTGGGTAATATTCATTGAGGCGGCCAATATCCTGTGCTTAGCACAGTTAAAATAATTAGATTACCCCCAAATCATTCCAGGTTTTTAGTCTTTTACCACACTGGGTTATACTACTCATTTCGGCAAGCGCCTGTGCCGTGCCGCGGATGTCGGCTTACTCAGAAATGCCGCCGCGCCGACGGTCAGTGAATTAGCATCAGACTACGCTGACTGTCGTGCGTTTTTGCTTCGGAAATGACCCTCTTAATCTCTAATAATAGCACTGTACTGTAGGTCGACGGCGGGTGATTCGACCACTATTCGGCAGTAGGCGCAGAACAACAACATGACGCACCTGTGGGTTTTACAGACGACAGCCTTTAGCACAGGTGGCGCTGCTTCGAAAGTGTGGTATACCTGAGTCACGTGACACAGGAAGTAATCAAAATTGGGAACGTACCGCTGTACCATCCGGGTAAAATCCAAGCCGGTACTATGGGTGCTTGAGGATGATTTGAATGTCATTCAAGCTTGTCAAGTGCAACTATATACTTCTGCTGACGTCTAGTGAAGAATTACGTGTGGATTTGTCCACTTAAAACTTACTTTGTTTCGGTTACATCGCGGAGATTTAAGCTGTTGATAGTCGTCATGTCGGCACAAACTACGTGGATGTCTGGTGGAAGCGGAAGTGGTGTCTATGATCCAGTGACCACAACGGACAATGTGAACGTCCAGTTCATTGACCACGGTGAAAATTGGCTAGGGTTCAAAGGGCGGGGCCGCACCTATAACTTTGGCACGTATCGAAAATCAGGTGTGAAAGCTGTTTGCGATGAAATCAGAAACAGAACGAGGCCGAAATGTCTGTTGGTCACATCCATTGCCACATTTGTCATCATCGTTCTTCTCATCATCGTCATCGCATCATCGCGAAACTCGCAGTCCGTTACGGGGCCCGACTATGAAAAGTGGGTGAATAAATCTACAGGTGAGTTGGTCATTTAAGGTAGTACCCAATGTTAGTGGTAAGTAATTTCATGTATCCATGGTTTACGGGGTTAATCCGGCGTGTAGATGTACTAGATCATCTTTAAACTTGGCGAGCTGAAATCCCAGAGGGTCACACTCACGGTGCAGCTTCAAAAGGTCACTCACAGTCATTGCCGACGGTACTGGAGACTCCAGTCATCACACACACATGCACACGCACAATGACACATGCACAGTACACTATGCTATACATACATGTATGTATAAACACACACACACACTCACTCCCACTCCAAGCATCACTTTCCAGCATCTTCTTCCAATTCCATACTCTGCCAGAATTTGTTAGAGCACTAGAGGGACGCTCTTTATAAATATCCATGCAGCTGCCCACCGACAACATCAGCACTGTCCAAAAGTTTTGGGTACTATTAACTAATTAAGACTGGAAGCAGCATAGTGTCCAAGCGGCATGCATGTGATCAAGACTTTAGAATTAGAGGCATGTCTGCTATGGGTTAAAAAAAAGTTCCATCTTGATTCAAGCAATTTGGGTTTTGTTTGTGCTGGTGTAAACTGTAAGTAACCTGGGTGGTTGTGAAAGAAATGCCTGACATTATTTGAGTTGTCAGAACATTACAGACCTACAGTCATTTGAGCACCAACAAAAAAACTGTAACCTGATAGTTTTTCAAGACTTAGGGTTTACAGTTATGGCAGTGGTTGGAGGAAGGATGTTGTAAACAGCACTTGGAGTTAACACACACACACACACATGCACGTAACACACACAAATGCACACATGCATGCATGCACACACACATGCACATACACACACACTCTCTCTCTCTGAGTTTCTGTCTCATTATTATTATTCAGTAGTTTAGCATGGACTAGTTGTGACAATGGCCAAAGCTAGACAGGTTTTAACTGAACCTTAACTACAATCCTGCCTTGTAATTTTTATTTTTTTAAATTGAGTTTGATTTCTTTTTGATTATTTGAAGAGGGAGATTAGAGTTGGCGTGACTGACAGTGACACCAACAAAAAAACAGTTGTTGTGCATTATAATTGATATATAATATACTGCTAAACTCAGTCTGTTTTGGTCGTGAAAATCATGCAAGCATGTGATGAAGGGGTCGGACGTTCTGTGCATCAGGCCCCAGCTTAAAGTTAATCAAGTTAATGCTCCAGATACGCATTTATCATGAATTCATGATGAGCACATGGGGTTGACTATGGAGTGCTTGTGTCGCTGTCAGTGTCACTGTGTCAGAGAATTTTACTGTGCATAAAATATAGAGTTCTTCTGGCAAGGTTTGCAGAGAATAGATAGATCTACCAGTAATTTACAGTATTTTACCAGTTAGGATAAGCATAAACAATAAAGCATATTTTAAAAAAATCAGCAATCGGTCAGACATACTGGCTGTTATTTAGTTTGACTGGTCCTTAAAAACAACAACTATGCAGCACAATGAGAGAGAGGGTGTGTGTAAGTGTGTGTTCTACTTCTAGATGAGCAAGGGAGCAGGCTGTTTACTAGTAGCCTAGTGCAGTTTTAACAGTAGTACAGACACTAAGTCTAACTCTAAGACAGCTGTGTATCTGTTTACAGTGATTGACCAGTTCCATGAACCACTTTCACCAACTTATACAGTTATAAATATAATTATACTAGATCTGTGTCACACTGGTTTCAGAAATGCCCAGCACAATCACTGTTCTGGGTATTTGCAGCCCCTTTTATTAGTTTTAAGTTTTACTTTTAGTTTTAATTATGAACTGGTTAGTCTGGTACAATGGAGCTGACTAAGTGCCAAAAGGTGTGTCTGCAATGGGTGACTTGGTTGTGCTGAGAATAAAAGATGTTTAAAAAAATATTTTGTCATGAGTGTGGGTTGAATGTGTGTGAAAATGAACAAGGATATAGTTGAAATAATAGCAGCAGAAATTTTGAAGCGGTTTGGGAAATCTGTCTGATAAAGTGTGATTTTACTGCTGAAATTCAATCACGAAAAGTGGATAGTGGCACAGAGCCCGTCTCTGTTGGCGTCGTTTGGTTAAAGAAAACAAGGAAAAGTTATATTTATCACATCTGTTATGTTCGCGAAAGATTGTTTTACAAGATCCATGCATCAGAAAAACTTCCACTAAATTATGCATTTGTAAAAAGCATATCGAACTTTATTTGATCGGACGTCATCTATGTCGCAATACGAAACGCGAACTTTCGACAACGGGCTGAAAACAACTCTGACCCTTGACATGAGCGGAAGTGACGTCATATGCACATCAGACTCGCGGTCAATCACTTGGCAGCTTTGAAAAGATTTAACCAAACAACTTTTGTTTCCTTAACAAAATTTGATGCTCCTCAAATTTTGTCGCAATATATGACGTCCGATGATCTAACAAGTTGTGAGCGAAAAACAAAAGATTATAGGTTTACACTTGTCAACAAACACGAAGGCACCGCGTGACACTTCCCAGTCACATTTGATTTGAATGGCATCGAAGGAATCGTCTGCTGTGAACATCGAAAGGTACGTCACAGTTATTGTCGTGAGGCTTCCATCCAACCATTCCTGACATCCGATCACAATTTTGCACGTTTATTTTATGAAATCAGCTAGTTAATAGTTATTTAGATGATCTTTTGTGTTCAGGTTAGAGCGCAGTAGGACGAAGTGTCATTTTTACGCAATGGGTGTAATTTGGACGACCGATCACCATGTGGCGTAAAACTGGACTTCCAGTTGCACAGTGCAGACATTTGTGAAATATGACAGTTGCCATCCCAACATTGCATAGCACTTCGTTTGACAAGATTGACTTGTGAAATCGGGGACGGCCAGTAATAACATAATTTTATTTTTTTAAATTACGAAGATTAAGTCGGTCAGATGTCAGGGTTACCCCAAAATTTGTAGCTGATTACATTTGACACCTTTTTGTTTAAGTTTTGTAAGGCTACTAAGAGTCATTTACTGATGGTTTAGTAAGTACTCCTAGACTTTTTATTTTGTTTGTTGGTTTTAGTTTAGGTTTGATACTTTTAATTTTATTGAATTATTCATTGTATTTTATGGATAAATTATGTTTGTGGATAGGATTTTTTGTTGATGATGTTTCTCATGTTGGTTGTTATTGTCTTATTATTTCAGACCAATTACTGCTGACATGACCAGGAGTAGGACAAAATTGCCCCTCTGTGAGTATGACCTTGATCATCAGCTCTTCATTCAGTAGCAGCACTGTGCCTGAAGATTGGAGAAACACACTTATCACACCTGTCTTTAAGAATGCTACCATTCAAAAAAGTTCCGACCAATTTCCTTCACAAGTATCGTCTGCAACTAGTGCAAGATTCTTGCATATTGTCATCAGTAGCATCATGCAGTATGACAACATCATCATAGCACCTGAACAACATGGCTTCAGATGTGGTTGCTCATGTGAAGCCCAACTCCTTGGCCTAATCACTAAAATCAGTGAACTCATGCATGACTTTCAGGCAGGGAAACTGGTAGACCTTGTGGGCTGGACTTCTCCAAGGCCTGCTTCACAAGATGTCCCATTATGGGATCACCGGTAGAACAAATACATGGATCAAGACCTTCCTGAGAGATCAACAAGTTGTCATGTTGATGTTATGAGGTCAAACTTTGTCCCATGGGACTCAGAGGTGCCTTAAGGCAGTGTTCTTGGCCCAGAATTGTTTGTCCTATACATCAGTGACCTAGCTGCACACAACAGCCTACCTCCAGACTGAGATTGTTTGAAGATGACACCATCCGTCAGTGCCCCATCTTCACAGCTGAAGATCAAACAATACTCCAAAATGATCTAAACAATTTCTGTATGGGTAATGAGAAGGCATATGGAACATGTGCTTCCACCCGGACAGATGTGACATCCTAAGTGTTACTAAAAGCAAGAGGAAATGCTACCATGCTCTGCATGGCCAGATGCTCAAGACAATCACCAGTACTCGCTTCTTGGGTGTCACACTGACCTCAGATGCCACCTGGGAGACACATCAACATCACCAACAAGGCAAGCAGGACCCTGGGTTCTGGGAAGAACCCTGAAGATCAGCTCCTCTTTAGTGAAAGGCAGGGCCTACAAGGCAGTTGTCACACCAGTCCTGGAATATGCAAGCTCTATCTGGCACCCAAACAACATCAACCTGATCAACCGCCTAGAGTGTACAGCAAAAGCCAGCATGGTGGACACCACAGAGATGCTGCAGGATATCCACTGTCAACAACATGCTGACAACACTAGGCTGACCATATCTCCAACATAGGTGCAGGAAAGCAAGACTGGTGAACTTTTATAAGTTCCATCATCACCATGGCTCCATAGACCCTGACACCAAGTGAATACCAGGTGACTATCCCAGTATCACAAGAGCCCATCATTCCCATTCCCTGTTACACCCAGTGCCCTCCTGTCGAGTATCATACTGACTACAGGAAATTCTCCTTTTTCCCAACGCAATCAAGGATTGGAATGACCTCACTGAGGATGTGGCTGCTGCGCCCACCCTTGAGACTTTTTGTTCGCGTCTTCCAAAATCAGTACCTTCCGAGTAGGCCATGCCCCCCAAGTAAGTAGTGTTGATGATGGCTATGGCTGTGCCAGTCAGGGTTTGCCCCCAGCAACCAGCTGGATTGACCTAGTTGGAGATGTGAAATACCAGTGGGACACTCAAAATTCAATGTTGTTTCATGTTTGTTTGTAAGAGTTTTTTTCTTTTTCTTAGTGCTGTGCTGTTTGGTGTGCTTTCTCTTGAAACATTCAAGGTGCAGTTTCTTTTTATACTGTAGGAGGTGGTATGGTGTTTTAGACTTTTGTTAAATGTTGGTTTTTTGACTGAAGTATGAGATAACCAGTCGGAAGTGCTCAACAGGGTTACAGTGCTATAATTACAAGCCAGCTGTATGTAATTCGTATCAAAAAGGAAGTTGCATGCAGTACTCTGGATCTAAGTACATACTACTTTACTACATTATGTGTATTTTTATAGCTGAAGAGAAAGTTTAATGTTGTACTGTCAAGTCTTATGACTCTTGCAAGCTGATATTCGACATTTTATGATTCTGCAGTAAAACTAAAAGCCAACAATCATAAGTTGAATGTAGCACTGTGTTTAAATATATGTTTTTACATTTGTAGTTGAAGAGAAATGTAGAATCATCAATAATTATTGCACTGTCAAGTCACATTTATGACATTGTCATACTTAGCTGTAATGCTGATGTTCGACACTTTTTGTAAAAAAAAATTGGTGCTGTGTCAAGAAAAGAAACAAATTCCTCAAAACTGACTTTCCAGTGTGTGTTACCTGCACTAGAATGTCTGAATGGCAGAATGGATGAAACTTTGTGTTTTTTGTTGTCAGAAAGAAAAGGTAAAAAATGTAATTATGTCGGATGTCAGGTATTGTGACAAACAGTACACGTCAATACTTTTGTAAGAAGTCAGACTGCAATAAATTTATTTGAAAATACTTGTGAGGACATCCTTAATCTGTCTAAAATGGTTGGGAATAAAAATAATAATTTACCAGCCATACAGTAGCACTTCTGTGTTGCAATCCCTGACATCCAACATAATACACTTCTCATCTTTCAGAGCTCATTTTCTCAAAAACTAATAAAGTCGTTATCTTCCACTTCGAAGTGATGATTACCAATACAGTATATATTCTAAAAACCTACTTCTTTTTACTTTATTTCATACTTTTTTTCTGACCTACTGTGTCCTGTTTTCATGCACACCTTTTGACACTTAGTCAGCTACTGATAAAAGACCATACCTGTATACTGTACAAATTTATAAGACCTCTCCTACTACTAGTCCTAGTAATCATACTAGTTTTTGTTTTTACTACAGATACTGACACAGGTTTGAATCCCATGTGTTGCAAAGGAATTTTCTCCCACTGTCCCAGAGTCATTGCAGACTCCCTTGAGCCTTATGGTGTATGTATGGCCCCTGTGTGTGATTGCATGCATTAACATCTTTGCACACGTTAACATTCCCAAACACTGGCAATCATACCATTGTTTGGACACACGAACATACTGCACACACTGATCAATAGGAGTGGGTGGTGCAGCTCTTGCAGGCAGCCCAAATTTACCCCAAGGGACAATGCAGTACTAAAAAAAAACACAAAAAAAAACATGATTTATTAAAACAAAACAAAAAGACAGTTCACTGAGTCATATTTTTGTGTAATTTGTGAATCTCTAAATGGTAATGATCTCTGCTCTGTCTGAAACTGCTGTTGTGATGGTTTCTCTCCAGGCCTCAACTTTGTGCCTACTGGGCACCATGGCACAGTGTACCTGCCTTTCAGTCTGAAGACAGGACAGGAAGATTCCTACGGGGGTTACACCGACAGTTTAGACACAGCTGTTGAAGGTAAGCAGACTGTGATGATTTGTTGACTCCGTAAATAAATTAGTATAAATTGTAATTGATAATGATATTATTAAAAGTAAGTGGTGTTAATGAAAATAATATCCTGTCTTAAAACCTAGAGGCCAGGGGGACTGATTCATTGATACAGTTTGTGATACATGACAGTTGCCTTTTAGTGATTTACAATAATCATATAATGTTGTAACATTTGACAGCAGTTTTACCATTTAGTGTTTACAGTAATGTTGTGACACTGGACAGTTACTTTTTTAGTATTTATAGTAAATGTGTGACACTTGACAGTTACCACTTATACTTTTATAGTAAGTTAGTGACACTTGACAGTTACCATTTAGTGATTTACAGTAAGTTTGTGACACTTTACAGTTACCATTTAGTGATTTACAGTAAATTTATGACACTTTACAATTACCATTTAGTGATTTACTGTAAATTTGTGACACTTGACAGTTACCATTTACAATAAGTTTGTGACACTTGACAGTTAGCTGTTTTAGAAGTAGGTGCTAAATCAGATGCAAATCATACATGATGTTTGATAGGGGACTTTTTGAAAATAGCAGTATTATGGTTTTGTTGGTTTACATTTTGAATTTGTAGCTCTAGGAAATGCAGATGTTGAGCTGAAGATAAACATTATATTAGCAGTTTCTGTTTTGAATTTATTGATCCATACATACATTTTTATGACAATATAGATTTGTACACACACATCTATACAAACACACTTGGGTATGCAGTCATTTAGTTGTAAAATTATGTATTTGAGATGCATGCGTATATTATTTTTATATGTCAACACACTGTGACATCTTATACACCTATGAAACATTTAATTATGTATATTAAATGTAATTTGCATTTTGTGTGATAAATATTATAATTTTCCCCTCCACAGCATACAAAACAACGTACATTTTCAACCACACCCATGTGATGTGCAACAAAACCTACAATCCGCCAGACGCTGTTTGTCAGCAGCCTCTGTCTGTCTTCGGAACAAGTTGTACACACACCCACAGATACGGCTACCCTGTGGGCCATCCCTGCATTTTGCTGTATTTCAGCCTGGTCAGTAATAATGTTAATAGCTTATAGCAGTCATTTCTATAGCACCGTATCTCACCGCAAAGGGTGAGCACACCGCACTTTACAAGATCAACAGTAATGTGTACATTAAAACTTCTAAATAATCAATTATTTAACTATAGTCATGATATTATATTCCTCATGTGCGCGCGCGCACACACACACTCTACACACAATCACAAGTATGGCTACTATGTTGGCTATCCTTGCGCTGTGCTGTATTTCAGCCTGGTCAGTAATACTAATACCAAAAATAACTACAGGTATGGCAGGGTTCATGTTAATGGGTAATTTCCAGTATTTCACCAGTTAAAATCTGCATAATATTATACTGGTAAACAGGGGTTGCGCTGATTTTTAGAGATTTGCGTCAACCGACTCGAAACATTATCTGATTATGTATTTTGCGTCAGTGGCACGAAAAATGCGTACAGTATAACCTAGAATTAACGCACATTACACAGCCTAAATGATGAAGTAACCTGATTGTAGCTCATGGTCTATAACGTGAGCAGATGCAAATAGTAAAAAGGTCTATCCGTGCACAAAAAATGTGGTAACGTTCAGTAAATTTGCCGTTCACAGAAAAAGTTTGAATAGATCGGAACATCGTACACGGCATCATTTTTAAAGGAAGAACTGCAGCAGATGATGTTGGCAAACCCAGTTCTCGTCTGCCACAGGATTTAGTAACGAGATGAAGTTGAAGTCGAGGCCGCCGCCATTTTCTCTCATTTGTATTCGGTGTCCACGCGTGTTTTGTTGTCGATTTCGTAGTCTTCTTCCTTTGGGTAAATTCTGATAATATTACATGCTGACGAAGTAGGCATAGTGGGTGGTTCCAAATTCCATATCTGGGATTGTGTCCTCCGTTGATTGACCGGAAAATGTCACTGATCAGTTTGGCAGAATGTCTGGCCAGTCTCATACGGGAACCAATCTTCTTCCAGATCTATACGGGTTCGTTAGAATTCAGTTTCAAATTAATCGTGTGTTTTTTTTCTTCAGAAAGTATGCAAATTTTATTCACAGACAGGGCGCTACCGACTATAAGGCGCATGGATAAGGTTTTAGGAAAAGTTTTACTGTCATCTTATAGTCCAAAAATTATGGTAGCTTACGGGGAGCTGGGTAAATAATTTAAGCAGTTGGTCAGACATACCAGCTGTTATTATTTTTGACCGGTTCTAAAAAAAATAACAAAAAGCCTAGCACAGAGAGTGATAGAGAAAGAGTGTGTGTTCTAGACAGGGAAGGGATCAGAGTATTTGCTAGTAAAGCACTAGCAGTACTAGTGTAGATGGTTGTGTATCTGACCAGTTACAGTGATTACCTGACCGGTTTCTGTGAACCATTTTTGCCACATTACTGATTGATCTATGTCGCATTGGTTTCAAAAATGTCTAGCATGATCATAGGGACCCTGCATACTGCTGTATTTCAGCCTGGTCAGTAATCAGTAGACACACCCGCAGGTATGGCTACCCTGCACCCTGCTGTATTTCAGTCTGGTCAGTAATAAGTAGACACACCCACAGGTACAACTACCCTGCTATATTTCAGCCTGGTCAGTAATAAGTAGACACCCACAGGTATGGCTGTCCTGCTGTATTTCACTTTCAGCCAGGAGCTGGTTTAATGAACATGGTTATAAACTATGCTAGCGGAAAGCCCTCCAACCCACTGCATGGTTATACTATAACCATATAACTAATAGTTATAGTTACATACATGATAGCTGTGTCAGTGAAGATCTGTGGTTGAAGTGACCACCAGAAAGCGCTGGCTCCTGTACAGCATAAACTGCCAGAGTTCTCTTTCCTGTTACATTTGTTAGTGTTATGAACTGTTGCTGTGTTAACTTACTTTCTGCGATGCCATGCCGTATTTTTTTTATGAAAGAAATAGAGGATCAGCAGATTTCATTTCTCGTCTGGATTGTCTGGGGTGACTTAATAAAAAAATAAAATATTTGAGGTGTCAGACTTGAAATTGAATGGACTGTACTGATGTTGCCAGATAAGTGATACTGCATATCTTAACCCCCCACCCTCCCATCACCAGATCTGACCCCCAACATTTATGTTCTGAGGATGTTATTAGATCTTTTTTATTTAATTTTTTTGTTTTATTGAAAAACATACTGCTTTCATTGATTGATCACAATGGCCTTGATCAGTTTCCAGCATCACCAGAACTTGAAAAATCTCAGGAAAGTAATGTGTTGATGGGTTGATGAGTCTTTTTTGTTACAATTAAATGAATAAATTCAGTAATGCTTACTAAAGCTGTGTATGTTTCCACAGACATTGATTCTGTTTTTTCTGTCTTTCAGCCCAAGGCATACACTGTACGCGCTCTTCTCCCAAAAGATGGGGCTGTTTACGTGCTGGCTGAAAATATTCTGAAGCATCGTTATTCTCCAGACTATGTTGGCATCTCTTGCGAACCAACAGTGAGTACTGATTTGTTACGTTCAGGCTGCTAATGATAAATGGACAATTCTGGCACCCCATCTCAAATGAGCCAAAGATAATTAAGATGCTTATAAAAATTTGAAAGTACCAAGGATCGGGCTGGGTGGGTGGCCTACTAAGTAATGCATGTACACATTTGTTCAGCTACTCTGAGTTGTAGCACTTGTACTATACGAATGCTCTTATAACAATATAAGTCTTAAGTCATTCAACAGCAAATCCACGAACTACGTAAATAATGTATAACTTGATCGGGGGTTGGATTTCTCAAATTGGCCAGGTAGCATAACATGCACAGAATGGATGGTTCTCAAGTGCACTGACATACTCTGAGGCTGTCCATTAATTATTACATAGACTTGGGTGTCCAGTGCCACCTCCTTGGTTGATTGTTCTTACAGGGTCCACACGGTCTTTGAAAGTTTGAGAAATGTGGGCCTTGAAAGTCCGTGAAAATGGTTTGTGAATTTTGTGGTCTTCAGAGCACTTGGGAAAAGCTGTCAGATTATCACCCATCATTTCCCAAGACTGGACAGTTACACATAATAAAAACACTGCTGTGCAAAATCACAAAGAACGCACTGCCTATCAGTTTTGTTTGATTAATGATTGCCCATTGGCTGCAGTAAGGGTTGTGCCCCTTTACCAGATGTGCAGAAGAGTTGTGTACCTTTGTGTTGCTTTTCCACGCCATATTGCAGGCATCATGCCCAGTTTTGTGAAAAGTTTGTGAATTTTCAAAGGATTTTTCTGTACAAACCCTGTCTTTATAAGCTGTTGCACGTTTGTGTCGGATTATGAATTAATGACATCTAAATAGACTTAGGGAACGAGGCACCAAGCTGTGGACCTGAAAGGTCTGCTTCCATGTCCAGGGTATAGCTGACATGCCTTCTCCATGGTTTAGCAATGCATCCCAGTTGCATGTGCAGGCCGTGTGTTTGTTTACCACCACCACCACCATGGCCCAAAATGGGTGAAACTTATGTTACACAGACGTTCAGTAATGTTATGCCCTTGTTCATTTGGCAGACACCAGAAGACAAGAAGAACATGGGCACCAAGCATGAGCTGGGCGATGCCATTGAGTACAACCCTTCGAATGGCTTCCCCACTTACTTCTTCCGCTCGCGCACCACTGACCTTTTTGTCCCTCCTGCCGTCATGGTGCAGTTCCACACAATAAGCCAATCACTGCGGGACCCCCAAACGGTACGGCTGACCTGCACAGCCTGGGGCAAGGCCTTTGACCCGCACGGACAGCCTGTGAACGAGAACATGTTCCGCACGTCCTTTGTTTTCAGGATCCAGTAATTAATCAGCTGTGGTGCAAGACGGTAGTCATGTAGCTGTGGTTCCCAGTGGTTGCCAGCTCTTGCTGCAAGTTATGGGTGAGGTGGTGGTTAGGTCGAGGGTCTTGACCATTCTGCGGCACCATCTGCAAGCACTTCATCATCTGGCAGGATGCAGTAGATTCCAGGATCTAGGTAAGCAGGTTGTGTGTGTGCGTAAAACTAAAAGCCACCCAGCTACAGACTTGAGGCCTACAACTTGTACCTTTTAGATGTATTTTAGTGGGGGGAAAAGTCAGTCTCCCTTCCAAACCTGATTAGAGAAACTTGAGACCTGACACCAGTAGCTATTGTTTAAAAATTATTGTTAAAAAAAAGTAATAATAAATAATGCCAGCTGTTATGAGTACTGAACAGTGTGCAAATGTCAATGTATGGAAACGAAGTGACAGCCCAGGCTGTTTGAGAAAACCCGCAAAGAGTTGTGCTTGGTGAAGTGCGCAATTTGAGTACACTCACTTAAGTGCTGAGACAAAGAAGGGGCACCAGTAGGTAGGCGTTGACATTTATAGAGGCATGCTTTAATAGCATGCAGTGTGCTCTTGTTAATCTGGCAAAGGTGCAGATATGCAGGTAAAGCTGTGTTTCCATTTAGCACGAGTCCGATCCAAATAGAATATGACAATCCGATTTTCGTGTGTCTTTCGTAGCGCGAGTGTTTCCCATTAACATGACTAAGTATGCCTTTTCCTAGCAAATACAGATATATCAGTGCTTTCTAAACAGCAGCAATTACCGATCACAATTTTGCTACTGTACAGCAAGATTGCAGCTGGCAAGGCAGTTAAATGTAATCATCTTTTCTGGGTGATGCTGTTCCACACATTGTACATAATTATAGACTACATCATTGTGCTCTGAACAAGAAGCAAAAAAAATCAGTGGAGTGAGCTTGACAAGTTCCAAAAATGTTTTAGTTTAGTAATATTAGCTGCCATTTTCAAAAAAAGCACAACGCACGAGGATGATGATTTTTACGTTATACTTCTAACCATGCCCGTCCAGCACCCATCTGAACACATTCTGAGCCCATTTTTCGCACACAAGAGTGATACAAATGTTCGTATCTATGTTGGATATGATGTTCATAGTCGGATTGGCTGTATGGAACCACGCAAGCATAAAAATGATTGGTACAATATTTTTCTGTCGGGCTTGGATTGTGTTTGGATCAGAATCGTGCTTATGGAAACATGGCTCTAGGGAGGGGTCCACCCAGTTGCACAAGCTGCAGCAAAGATAGGTCTTTTTGCAGGTGAGCATCAGTGCCATCCTTGTCTCAAGACCAGGATGTGTGAGGGAAGGTAGCAGGAACAGATCAAAATAGCTTGCATTTATTCTGTCGCACAAGTTTCGTTTGGTTGTCTTTTGGGTTTGTAGTATATTTTTTTATTGCTACAGTCATATTTGTGTTGTACACAAAAGACCATTATTAGTGCTAATTTTTTATTGTATGATGTAACAGTAGCTGTGGTTTTATTGCTATTTGTATAACATCAGTCATGTTTTTATCATGTAGGAACAGCCAAATTCTGTTAAACTGTAACATGAGTCATGGTTTTATTGTATTTTAACTCTAACAATAGCTGTGGTTTTATCACATAATTTAACATTAGCTACACTTTTAGTTGTTATTGTATAACTTTAGTCTTGTTTTTTTAATTGTTTAACGACTTATGATGTAATTGTGCCAAAACTAGTAAAACTAAAACACTAAAAGTGAAACAGTTACAGTTTTAGGATTAGGGTAATGGTTATTTATGTTACATCACGTAGTGTGGTCTCAAACAAGGAAAATGAAAGAGAACTTCCATTTTCTAATGTTTGCTGTTTCTTCTTACTGGGTTGTGCTATATGTTTCCTTCTCTTTATGATCATTGCATCATAGATATATAGATATATGTGTGTGTGTGTGTGTAAATCAATTTGGAGATGTTTGGAAACATGCAGTCTGTTTTTAACTCGTAGCACAAAGTGTTGCGAGGTCACATGAGAGGAACGAGATACCCTTTATTTAGAACGAGACTTTTTGGAAAGCGGACATGCTTTTGATGCTGTAGATGTGTATGTAAATCAGTTTGCATATGTTGAAAAATATGCCATCTGTTACATGTTACAAAAAAGTGGCAGCATATTTGTTTCATGCATTTTCTAGTGATAGCTGTTGGTATACCGTTCGCTCTCTGGTCAGTTCTGTTTTTGAGTGAAAACTGTGGAGAGAGAAAAAGATGACTGAAAGAATATTGCTTCCTTGTTATCGATCATTGGCTGGGACATAGCAGCTAGTTGTTTCTTAGCGACTGTTCCTACCTGTGGTACAGTAGTTAGTCGACCTGTGGCAGAGGTGGGGGGAAACATAAAGGTCAGACATTCAGAGACGTCTTTAAAAAGTGTGGAAAACTGAGGTGCCTTTTGTCAGTACCGTAAAGTTTGGGGAAAATGTCATTTTTGGCCACAGTTTTGGAAAGTTCAGGAATTTCCTGATAATGGCCAACAGATAATCTGCAGAAGGAGGGTTGGGGAAAGGTTGTGAGGCCAAAAAAGGCTAGTATTAGTAAAAGGAAAGTATCAAATTTACCTAACTTCAAACCTCAACTGGATCTGGTTCAGAGCAGTGGTGTCTGCTACATGCTGCCAGACTTAGTCAGTTACCATCCTTCAGATTGCACACCTGCTTTTTATATTTTTCTTCAACCATTGATCTGATAAAAGGTCTTCGTAAGCCTTGAATTGAGAGCTCAGGAACTGTGTGAAAGTTGAGGTGGCTGTCCTGGGTTCACCATCCCTAATAGTCCTTATGGTCTCTGTGGACATAAAGCAACATTGAAATTACAGAGCTCAGGAGCTGTGTGAAAGTTGAGGTGGCCATCCTGGGCTCCCCCTCCCTAAAAAGCCTCGTGGTTTCTGTGGACATAAAGCAACATTGGATCAATGAAAGTAAGCCTTGAAACGTTTAGCAATTTTGAAGTAAAATCCTGTATGAACCTAGGAAATAAATAAATTTAGAAATAAGTAAATGAAAAATTGAAGGCACTGCGTTTCTTGAAACTCACAATGAGAAAACATTTTCAGTTGATTATTACTCTAGATAAGTCTGTGCATAATATGATAATTGTATAATACAGAGTAAGAACGTACTGTGAGAACACATACTGGTTGCATGTTCGTGCTGTACATGTCAAAACTTTGTTGTTTTCCAGTAATGGAGTTTTTATACCCTCACCCTCAGTTACTGAGTGAGCTTGTATTCTATTCATATTTTCCGATGTTGACTGTTCCTTTCATTGTTGTAAATACAATATTAGCATTTGAAATGTTGCCACAAAGCGAGGTATGCATTGTATAACAGCTGAGCATTTGTGGCTTACCGCTGGTGTTGTGCTGTGTGGGTGAGCGTGTCGTTGTGTTTCACTGTAATGGACAGATAAGGTGCCTACTGTCCCTTCACTGATGGTTGTAAAGGAGTCACCAACAC
Organism: Alviniconcha marisindica; assembly: GCA_018857735.1. NCBI lineage: Eukaryota > Metazoa > Mollusca > Gastropoda > Provannidae > Alviniconcha > Alviniconcha marisindica. The sequence continues at coordinate 167,303 of JABMCL010002135.1, read as the reverse complement.
AGTACAGATTTGCTCTCATCCTTTCTTCATCAGTTTGTGACATGTCAGCACACCAATTGACATAGTGTTGTAATATGGATGATGTATGAACCCCCCCCCCCCCCCCCCCCTTGTATGCTTTGTGATAACATTCCTATTGACACCAGACCTAACTGTTCTGAGGGAAGAGGGTCAGCAGAGTGAGTGTCCTTGGTTACGAAGGACATGCATTCAGACACTGACAGAAGCACCGTTTGGGACAGCTGCTGCAGTGCTTGCAACAGCTGTTTTTGTTTGTTTGATGTATACTGCTTTAAGTGTCAGAGCTTCTCCATCCAGTTTTGAGAGAGAGATGTGTGTGTGTGACAGAGAGAGAGAGAGATTGTGTGTGTGTGAGAAAGAGAGAGAGAGAGTGCCTCATGTTCAGCTTCCATGTATGTAGAGTCTTGGACTGAACAGAGTGGAAGTTGTGTGTGTGGATTGTCATTGCACGAAAGTGTGCACGGTGAAATGTATGCTTTTTCAATTTCATTGATCATGATGACCTGTAATATTTTAATGCTTTTTTCCACGTCATATTATTAACTCCTTTTATGAATGGGAACAGGTTTTCACTCTTTTCTTGGTGGAAAGTGCGATTGTTTTACCAATACATATCAATGATTGCTGTCTGCATTGATTTTAGAATCAAATCTGGGTGTTTCACTTTCAGAAGTAAAATAACAAAATGTTGGATTGTAGGACCTGAGACTAACAGCCAATAACAATGGCAACAGTGATGATAGAAAATCTGACCAGTGCTTAGTATTAGCGTCCTGTAATTGAAATGGAATGCTCGTCCTGAAGCAGTGAAAATACAAAACCTGACCAGTGCCCAGTATTAGCATCCTATAGTTGAAATGGAATGCTTGTCCTGAAATGACTGCACTGTTGACTGGGGGTTAAAATCCAAGAAGTAACTGAAACAGACTGTGGCCTAGGGTGCTTGTGTAGAATCCTCAAACAAAGGGAGTTAATTAGCACTTGAAAGATGTCCCAAAAACTCATGTTTATATGTCTGTCTTTTGGGCTCTAATTAGCTCCCTTTGTTGGTCGTTCGGTAACCTCCCAAGTATTCTCAATATCTTTGTTAAAAAAGATTTATATATATATATTATTTAGTTATTTAAAAAACACACTTAAACAACCCCACTGTGCTCAAGTTCAAATCAAATGAGAAGGCACAAGACCACACAAATTATGTAGAAGTAATAAATGAGGTCTTAGGATAATAGAACTACATCGAAATAAGAGGATGTAAGATGAAGCAAAAATACAGCACAGAATTATTTAAAACTACAGAATAGAATTAGAAATGAGAAACAGTTCCATAAATAGATCTACTCAGAAATAAGAGAACATGACACAGGTGACAGTATAACTATAAACAATGCTTCAGCGAAAGCTGGCATCAGCGAAGCCTTGTCTTTCAGTGGTTTTCATTGTTGAAACGTTGAAGACGCTTGGTTCTGGCAAAGGGTGTCTGAGGCTTTTTCTGCTCTTTCCTTACTGCCATGGAAGTCTTGTGTTCAGCATGTGCTACACTCCCAACATTTTGTTTCTTGAAACACCATTTCTGCAAAGTGCGTTCTTTGCCGTAATCTCTCTCTTACAAAAGGTTTGCGACTGGTTTTACAAGACAGGTGTTATTCTTGCTCTGTTGCCTCATTAAAAACTGAAAGAGAAATATATAAATTTATTCTATGTACTTTTTACTGAGAAGCCTCTATTTTTATATATATATCTGATTCGGCAGCCACCATGTTAAATATCCTGCATTATAATTTGGCCACGATTGTGTCGTGCTATTTTCAGATGACTTAGAGCAATAGCGCTGACTTTTTTTCTCATCAGAAAAACGCCTCTTTGCCTTCTGTTTGTTCAGCTGTTCTTGCTTTGGTCGATAAACACTTGACAGTAATGTGCTTCGCTTTCCACCCATTCCAGTGAATGGAGTGCAGTTAAGGAATTTTATTATTTCTGCTGCAACATTAATAATGAAGAAAATGATGTTAAACACCAGTACATCATCATCAGTAATACATCCCACAATTTTAACTCAGCGTTCATGCTTTGATATTTACATTACATTTGTTTCTGGGCGACTCAAGAGAAGGAGCCTATTCATTGTCTTGTAATAAGAGTTGTGATGTGTAATAAAACTTTTAGAAGAAAGTAGCTGTCTTAAACTGAATTTCTAATACACATTGCACCCCATTCACTAGAACGGGTGTTTCATCTTTGGTAGAGGCCCCAGTGGTGCCGCTGTTAGCTTGTGCAGTTCCGTCCAGGTTTGATCCCCACCTAAAGCAGAGACGTGAGTGGGTTTGTTTTCTGGAGTCAGGGCATCTGTGGGGACAAAGTTTTGAATGGAATGGGTGTTTCACCTTTGGTAACAATAATAACAATATACTTTATTCATCCCAGCGGGAAATTAAAGCTGTTTTTCGATTGCACAACGAAGAACATATCTCAATAATTCTAAGTCATGAAACACACGCTCATACACACTCTTAGACATACGCCCCCTTTCTCTCAATCTGCATACACTAGTAGCAAACCCAAAATTATTGGTAGAGGCCCCAGTGGTGCTGTTGTTAGCATGTGCGGTTCCGTCCAGGTTTGATCCCCAAATAAAGCTGAGACGTGAGTGGTTTGTTTTCTGGAGTCAGGGCAGCTCTGGGGCAAAGTCCCCTCAGGCATGATTCTCACTTTGCTGTACACCGCTGCCTGGCAGCTCTGTTGGGGAGGCGGACCATGTGGCACACTGGCGTCCTGTGAAGGGGCAGCACAGCTCTGGCTACCTCTCATCCTCTGGCTCTTCCAGTGAAACCAAGTTTTGGCCTTAACCACAGCATCGTTACTGATCATGATGTACAAACTCCAAGCACTGGTTTACGACATCCTTCCTTCAACCACTGCCGTATTTAGTTATGCCATAGGGTCCAGAAAACTGTCAGCTAACGAGCAGTTTTTTGTTGGTGCTCAAACAGTAGTAACTTTGTTACAAACAACTCAAATAAAACAAGGCGTGTCATTTATAGCCATCAACAAAGTTTACACCAGCACAAATAAAACCACAATCGTCTGAATCGAGACAGAACTCTCTTTTTTTTAACCCGGGGTGGATGCGTCTCATGTTTACGTGCATGCTTTGGCGCTAGGTTGCTTCTACAGTCATTTTAGTACCCGAACCTTTCGAAGGGCGCTGACCGCGTCAGTGGACAGCTGCGCAGAGATAAAGAGGGGCTTCAGTGGCGTAACTAAATCTGGCAGAGTTTGGAGGAATGTGCTCGGAGTGTGCGTGATGTACTGGTGTTTGACTTCGTTTTCTTTATTACTAATGTTGCAGTTTTGACATCAGAAATAAATTAATAAAATTCCTTAATTGCACGCCATTAGCTGCTGGGGGGTGACTTTTTAACTTTCACCTCTGTCATGACATGTCTAGCACAGACGTGTTTTGGAACAATTTGCCTTCTTCAGGGAGTGAGAAAAAGTTCGGCATTTACGCCATAAAACCTGTAATTGCGTTTTGTGTGATGTTAGAGAACACTGTCAATCTTGAATCAGTTTCAGGCATGATAATATTAAGGTGATGTTTAAAAAAAAAACTCTTTTTGAATCAGTCTGTGACTGATGGAGTTATTTATGGTCCAATGATGTTTTGTTATGTCTTGTAGAAGAGGTTGTGATCTTTTTTTCTTTCTTTTTTGTATTAAAGGGTGTTGCTTAAGTTACTAACAAATAACATTCCAGTTTGAAGTGTGTACTGAGGTATGGATGTTTTACCGTACCATAAACATTTTTCCTGAGTTCCTGAGACAGTTGGCTAGAATCAGACTAATAGGTGAACATGGATGCCAGCAGCACTGCACGGAACCTCTGGTGGTGTGCTGGTGGTTTGAAAGGCTGTTTCATGAAACTGGTTTTAGAAGTCGTAAAACTATGCGTCCTAATGAAAGAAGGAGGTAACTACAACCCTGTTCATTTTTAATAATGTGTGCAAAATTTCGGTAGCTCTACCTTATACAGAAATGGAGATAATGCACTCTAAAGACAGCGGCTGTGGGTTTTGAGCAGCAAGGCTAAAAACGCCCAGGCAGGCAGTAAAGCCTCCAGGGTTGAAAGGGTACAGGTGTTCCAGAATTGTCGTCATCTGATTGTATTTAATCACACTGAGCTTTGGGTCAGCATCGATGTAGCTAGCCTGATTCATTTGCTGTGAGAGTGTGAGCCTTTTCATCGTTTCTGTGGCTGCTCTTTTAATTCCTCATGTTGGCGGATTTCACCTTGCTTGTATTAATTTAATGATGTCATCAATTTAACCGCTGTGCCATCTTGAAGTTTGTTGATCTTGTCAGTTAGTCATTCTTGACTGGTGTGTGAACTGTGTATGTATTATAGTATTAACGAAATGTAACAGGAGTTATACTGTTCTGTCATGCTTAACTGACTCGTACAAATCCACATAATATTGTATGCAAACTAGAATCCAGTCCTTTTATCTGAATTACTCTGATTTATGCAATGTATTGTTATTGTTGTTTTTGGGTGTTAGCATCTTTCAAATTCAGGAAAACAAGTAACATTCCAGTCCTTGGGGCTTTCGGGCTCAGTTTTTTGTTTGTTTTGTTTTTGAGGAAGAAGTCTTTTCCCTAACGTACTTAGGGGATACATTTCAGGACTTCACCAATTAGAAGGAGAAACAAAAAGTGATTATTTGTCTGTGTGAGTGTTGATTATGTTTTGGGGTGTGTGTTTGAATATTGTTATTGCATTATAATATAGTTTTTCTGTTTTGTTTCTGTTTTCTTGACTTGCATTGACAAATATTTACTTTTCCAAAACTTGTGTGCCCATTATTTTTCTTGGTTTCAGTTTGAAGTTTTTATAAGTATTGCTTAATTCAGATTGGGGGGGGGGGGTGTCAACCTTTTGAATGAAAAACCCTTAATTTTTTTAATCATTAGTTTTTGCTTCTGGTTTATTAATTTTCTTGCAGGGTCAGATTTAGTGCTTTTAAATCTGTTCATCAAATCAGCCCCCCCCCCCCCCCCCACACACACACATGATTAATTTGAACCCTATGAGTTTTTAACCAGCTTTGAACTTAGCTATGATGTGTATGCATTGCTTTGGTGCAATTGCAGTAATGTTCGTAATGTATTAAATTAAAGCAAGCTTTATGCATATAGTGTATGCTTTCTTTGCTTCTCTTCTAATTTGTTCATAATAGACTCTTCTTTTTTTTAAAGGATTTTTTTAATGCTACCTTTATTTGTTTAACTTGTTGGTTGTTGCTTATTTGTTTCTTTATTTTCTTTATTTTATTAATTATTATTTTGAGGTTGTTTGTTTTTGTTTTGAAAAGAAAGAAACACTGGTTTTTGGAATGTGTACTACCTGTTGAACGGTACGCTGATATTCAAGAAATTATATATTTCGCAGGTTTGATGTGTCACACAGTCCAGTTATGTTAAGCAAGCATTTTTCAAATGTGTGTGTGTGTGGGGGGGGGGGGGGGTAATTTTTGTTGTTATTGTTGCTTAAAGTCTAAAGTTTGATTTTGTTGTTTGAAATGCACTGTAAATTTGGACATCACAGCAGAGATGTTAATTTGCATGTTTTATGTGTTAGCTTGCTTTTTTTTTTTTTAAATATATATATAATATGTTTTCAGCCATACTTGCTGCATTCTCGTATTTTGTCTGCGTTTTTATACTGCTTTCTTGGCATAAGTATCTTTAGAAACAACAGGAAGTAATACAATTATTTTAATCTCATTTTGTGTATGCCACTTTATGTTTGTATGGGTGCGTGCACGTGTGTGTGTACGTGTAATGTAAAAGTATTTGTAAGGCGATTACACAAACGTGAGCCCGAAGCGCACGATACAAAAACAACAAGGTCAACAAATTATATACACAACCTAGAGCACAATGAACCCTACTCATCACATAAAGAGACTACAGCACTTCATTCAACATCTTTATCATCATTTCTAACACACGCACGCACGCACACAAAACACACACGCATGCACACACAAAACACACGCACGCATACACACACACACACACATGTATCTCCCTTTCTTACTCTCTGTCTCTCTGTCTGTCTGTGTCTCTCTCTCTCTCTCTCTCTCTCTCTCTCTCTCTCTCCTTCCTGTCTGTCTGCCACACACGTGCGCGCGCCCGCGCACGCACGCACACACACCGGTCAACCATTACGGTTAGATCAGGGCGACAAAATGTATGTACACACAAAACCTCAAAAACCATATAATTATGAACATAATATTATATTCCGCGTATGTGTGGGAGGGGATAGAGTGATAGGGGAGGGGATAGTGGGAGAGGGGCAGTAGAAGGGGATAGAGGGGAGGGAGGGGAGGGGATAGTTGGGATGCAGGAGGGGATAGTTGGGATGCAGGAGGGGATAGTTGGGATGCAGGAGGGGATAGTGGGTGGGGGGATGGAGGGGGATAGATGGGATGGGGAGGGATAGATGGGATGCGGGAGGAGATAGATGGGATGCGGGAGGGCATGGGGGAGGGGATAGAGGGCATGGGGGAGGGGATGGGATGGGGGGAGGGGAATGATGGAGGGGAAGGGGATAGAAGCGATGAGGGGAGGAAATAGAGGGGGAGGGGATGGGGGGCGTGGATAGAGGGGATGGAGGGAGGGGGAAGGAAAGAGGGCCGAGGATGGGGTAAGGGGCGTAGAGGGGAACGGGGGCGTAGAAGGGATTGGGGGGGGGGGGACTTAGAGGGATGGGCGTGGGGGAAGGCGTAGAGGCATTGTGGTGCAGGGCATAGATTGGAGGGGGTCGTAGACGGGATTCGTGGGTAGGGCGCAGAGTAGAAGGGGTGTAGGATAAAGGTGATTGGGGGGAGGGGGGGGAGTCGGCTAGAGGGTATTGGAGTGGGAGGGGTAAGGCTTAGGGCTTAGAGGGAAGGGAGCGGGTAGAGGGCATATGGGGTAGGGCGTAGAGGGGATTGGGGTTAGAGTGTAGAGGGTATAGGGGGTAGCGCATAGACGGGATGAGTGGGTAGAGGGGATAGGGGTAGGGCATAGACGGGATGAGTGGGTAGAGGGGATAGGGGTAGGGCATAGACGGGATGAGTGGGTAGAGGGTATAGGGGTAGGACATAGACGGGATGGGTGGGTAGAGGGGATAGGGGTAGGGCATAGACGGGATGAGTGGGTAGATGGTATAGGGGTAGGGCATAGACGGGATGAGTGGGTAGAGGGTATAGGGGTAGGGCATAGAGGGATGGGTG
>JABMCL010002135.1:145000-150000 GCA_018857735.1 Alviniconcha marisindica | reverse complement strand
AGATAATAATAACAGAGCGCCCTTTCTCAAATGAGCCCGAGGCGCGTACATTTTTATACTCAAGTTAAAAAACTAAATCTAAAACAACAACAACAACAACAACAAAATCCAAACACAAAGAGGTTCAAAAGAACGCTTATTTATTATGACACGGACACACAATATGCAAATTTTCGGGGAAATCCCCTTCGTCAAGCCACAAAATGACACTTAAACAAGAGTTAAACGGTTAAAAAGAATGAAAAATGAGAAAGAAACTTATCTTTTTTTGGTTGATCTATTGTTGTCGCTTGTTCGGTACTTGGAAGATTGTTGGCATGACAATGACGAAGGGGATTTCCCGGAAAATTTGCATATTATGTGTCTGTGTCATAATAAATAAGCGTGTTTTGAACCTTTTTGTGTTTGGATCTTGTTTTAGAACGCTAGCAGTCATTCTGTTTCAGAATTTTTTTCACAACAACAAAGCCGCTATCAAAACACACGATATTAGTATACAGAAATTTCTCATCCAAAGTTAAAAAAACAAACAAACAAAAAACAACCTCAAAACATGAGATTACTATAAACAATTTTTTCATAAACATAAAAACATAGAGATAAAATTATTTTACAAATAGTAACGAAATGCGTACTATGGATGATTAGTACTGATGATGCTGCATAACGTGGCCAAGAATACTCATCATCGTCAACACATTTATGAAGAAACCGAAGGAGAAACCCCAACGACGATAAAAACATTGAGGCTTTTGCCCTGTGTCTGTACAGATTGCTATTACGCAGATAAAGCTGTGTGTGGAATGGGAGCGGGTGTCTCCATGCCTATTACTTCAGTTCGTTCGTACTTGCTCGGATCACTTCTGGGTCAACCAATAATACTGTCAACCAAGTATATTATACTTTGCGCTTGCAGCTCTTCGAGTTCCACATCTTCCTGAAGATGCTGGCACTGCTTGTGTTGGTCTTTGCTCCTGTCGTTATTCACAGAGCAGGTGAGGTTAAATTAGTTTTAGTCATGGGGATCGAGGTGCTAATAATTATGTCTGTTTCTTAAAATGCAGAAGACCATAGCTGAAATTTTGTTTTGAACACCTTAGTGGTTTAAACAAAGTTTATTTAAATTCATGAAAATATGGACAATCAAAATCATTGTATGAGCATTAAACAAGCTAGGCTTATAGTAAACGCTCACAAACATAATTTACTAATTAATTCATTTTGAAACAACGGTAGTATGTATGTTTATATTAAACAACATGAAAACAACAACAAAAATCAATCAAAAATCAGAAGGAGAGAGAGAGAGAGAGAGAGAGAGAGAGAGAGAGAGAGAGAGACGGGAGAGAATAGAGAGAGAGATAGACTGAGGAGAGAGAGACGGAGACTAGACGAGGAAGGAGAGAGAGGAGCTGAGAAGGAGGAGAGAGGGAGACTGAGAGACAGGAGGAGAGAGAGAAGGAGAGAGAGAGGAGAGAGAGAGAGAGAGAGAGAGAGAGAGATGAGAGAGAGAAGAGAGAGAGAGAGAGAATGCTTTTATGCGCTGCCAGTAACTATTTAATTGAGTTTGTCATTCCATGGAAAAACGGCCGGACTGGGTAATGAAGTCTTGGACAGCTTTAAATATTAATGAGTTCATATTGTTTGAACTCCTTAGTCACTCACCAGCCTCCTCATCCTCCTCACCAAATTTCTTTTCCCACAGTCCCTCCTGCACCCCTCTCCTCACAGTTCCCTTCTCTCATTCCCCCCTCCTTCCCCCCTCCCTCCTTTTCTCCACCATCTTCGCCAAGTGCAACGAGCATCTGACAGTCTGCAGGGACCTAAACTGCGTTATATAAGTGGACATTGACACTGACATTTAAAAAAACAGTGAGCCGGTTTGGCCTAGCGGTAGGCTGGTAAGCGGAAGGACCTTGGTTCGACACCACTTCGGCTCTCCTTTCTCTTCAAAAAGGTTGTGGTTTGTGGACACTGTCTTGTGACTTTGTCCATCACTTCCTACTGAAACATTAAAATGGCTCTCATCGCTGCCCATCTTAATGCAGAAGTCATTCTGGTGGTGACAGTGTAGTGATAGGTATATATAATCTCCCTCTTCCCCCACCTTCATACCCCCTTCCCCCCTTCTCCCCGTCCCTAATAAGCCTTACGGTTTCTGTGGACGTTAAGCACCATGTTTACTTACTTACTTATTTACATTAAAACACACTCACAGGGTTCCAGGCGAGATCAAGAGGAGGGAGGTGGAGCTGGACCCTCAAGTTAGCCCAGAAGAGACATGAACAGGGAGGTGGAGCTGGGCTGCGAAAGTTGGACTTCTTTCGCTTCGGGTTGTTCGTCAACAGCAGTGCAACGGACATTGTCCTTGTGACTCTGCCCAGCACGGCAGTTGAAACAGCAATTGCGCGTGCACTAGTCGCTGCGCAATGGCGAGGGACACCGCCTTAACACTTCCATTGTTCTGGCGGCGGTCCACGGTCTCTCCGGTCTTTTTCGGGCGGTATCCGCGGTCGAGCCTTCACTCTTTCGCCCTTCCCCCCTGTCCCCGTCCCTAATAAGCCATCTCGCTTCTGTGGACGTACAGCAACATGCTCAAGGTCATGACATTAAAACAAAAACAAACATTACCTGTTGTGCGTATATGAGTCTACAAACATGATTTGTGTTTGACTATAATTTAAGTCGGAGAAATAAACCATATGAATAATATGTCAATAAAGGTTATTCATCTCACCTGAACTGAATAAGCACAGAGAGCGGTTTGGTGTGTAATCTTCAGCAAGAGAAATGGAAAAGGACTCCTTATTCTGGCAGCATGCTAGGGTTAGGATCAGAACAAGGAGTGACTGAAACACGTTAGAGTTAGAATATAAAAGGAGAGCCTTTTTTAACCATGGCAACTGTAGTAAATCTTGAAATTTCCTCAGTTTCGGTTCGAGTCAATTTACACGATTAAATAGGGCAAACCTTTCTTCATTTTACCAAAAAGATTTACAAGATAACAATTTTAAATAAAACTCATCTTTTAATGTATGAATATTAACTGAATATTTTAAGAAAAGTATTGCGGAAATACGTACAGTTCACAGACTTACATGTCTATGTTTTTCTTCTTCTTCTTCTTCTTCTTCTTCTTCTTCTTCTTCTTCTTCTTCTTCTTCTTCTTCTTCTTCTTCTTCTTCTTCTTCTTCTTCTTCTTCTTCTTCTTCTTCTTCTTCTTCTTCTTCTTCTTCTTCTTTTTCTTCTGTGTGTGCGTTTGTGTGTGAACTTGAACATCAGCATAGGCCTAAGTCTTCAGTACAACTGTAAAGTGTTGAGGAGCTTGGGATGCTAGAGCAAAGAAATCAAGGGAAAATATGGATTGTCGGTTGGTTGGTTAATTATTTCATATTAACACTCAGTCAGCTGATTAGGTTATTTCATGCAGCCTACCCCCCCCCCCCCCCCCCAAATAAATAAACAAAATAAAATATATATTTAAAAAAAAGAAGAGAGAGAGCCCCCCCAAAACAACAACAACACAACAACAAACAAACAAACAAACAAACAAAACAAAAACAAAAAACAACAACAACGAACAACAACAACAAACAAACAAACAAACAAACAAACAAAAACAAAACAAACAAAAACAAAAAACAACAACAGCAAAACACACCAAAGGATGAAGGGAACTGGCAGTAGACCATAGACTTCATTTCCATCGACGGAGAAAATCAAAAGGGAGACATTTTCTCCTTGCAAATTATGGTTTGCCAACAGAGGCACAGTGCTATGACGGCTGGATCCAGCACGGAGATTCCTGCTACGGCTTTGGAGAGGATGACGTCACATGGGCCGGAGCTTCGGTGAGTGGACTGTATCGTCGTGTGTGTGTGTGTGGTGCGTATGGGCTCGTGAGCTTCGGTGAGTGTGCTGTTCGTGTGTGGTGGTGTGTGTGTGTGTGTGTGTGTGTGTGTGTGTGTGGTGTGTGTGTGTGTGTGTGTCGTGGTGGTGCGTGCGTGTGTGCGTGCGTGGTGCGTGGTGTGCGTGCGTGTGTGTGTGTGTGTGTGTGTGGTGTGTGTGTGTGTGTGTGTGTTGTGTGTGTGTGTGTGTGTGTGTGTGTGTGACTTGTGTGTGTGTGTGTGTGGGGGGGGTGACTTGTGTGGTGTGTGTGTGTGTGTGTGTGTGTGTGTGTGTGTGTGTGTGTGTGTGTGTGTGTGTGACTGTGTGTGTGTGTGTGGGGGTGTTGTGTGTGTGTGTGTGTGTGTGTGTGTGTGTGTGTGTGTGTGTGTGTGTGTGTGTGTGTGTGTGTTGTGTGTGTGTGTGTGTGGTGGTGACTCTGTGTGTGTGTGTGTGTGGTGTGTGGACTCTGTGTGTGTGTGTGTGTGTGTGTGGGTGTGTTGTGTGTGTGTGTGTGTGTGTGTGTGTGTGTGTGTGTGTGTGTGTGTGTGTGTGTGTGTGTGTGTGTGTGTTGTGTGTCTGTCTGTGTGTGTGTCTGTCTGTCTGTCTGTCTGTCTGTCTGTGCGAATTTTCAGAATAATCCCCTTTATCAAGCTACAAAACGACATAGCAAATAAATGGGATTACCCCGAGCATTGGCATGTTGTGTTTTGTCCTAATAAACGGCGTTCTGTTGAACGTTTTATGTGTTAGGATCTTGTATTAGAACGCTAGCTGTCATACTTCTTTCAGATATTTTTTTAAAAAGAAACAATAACGCACCCAAGAGAGAAATCCGGAGAGAAGTCTTTATTTTTCTTATCAACTATTCACGTGGGAAGTCAAGCGTATCTAAACCTTTGCTCCGACGAAGTCGAATCACATGTATAATTAAGTTGCTGACACTGCTCATCCATCCATTAACCATCAGCAGACTCATTCCTCAATTAACCACCTCCCCCACTCTCCCATCCTTTCTGTTGACAGAAATGTGCGTGAGTAGGATTGGGGGAGAGGGTCGAAAGTATAATAAGTGTGTCAATATTAAGTTAATTTTGTTAATATGATACTGGTGT
>JABMCL010002135.1:117500-135000 GCA_018857735.1 Alviniconcha marisindica | reverse complement strand
CCCCCCCCACCCCCCCCCCCCCCCCCCCCCCCCCCCCCCACACACACACACACCATAAGAGCAGTATCTAACCAACCAAATAATTAATACCATCGTTATTACCATTCTTCTTCTTCGTCGATATGTTCTCAATAACGGTAATCAGAATAAGTTCGCTGATCCCTGACTGTCCTGTTTAGCTGTTGACTGTCAGAAGTCTGTCAGAATGGGATAAATGAAGTATTTTTAAAAAAGACAAGAAGAAACAAGAAGAAGAAAGAAACCAAAGGTGAGGGGTGGGGGAGGACCGTCTTACTCTACAGCAGAGCAGCCAACGAGGACTACGACGATGCCGCAGAAAGCTGTTACAGTAGGTGACATCATTGTCTTTGTCCGCCTCGTCTTTCTGAAACGAAGAAACAAACTCAACACAACGGCAAAGATCGCACAACTCGTTTAGCCACAGCAACTTGATTTTCGCCTGTAATGGGATGCGAGCTTCTGCGGAGAAATGCCATGTACATAATAGACGATCTTCGGAAATCCAGGGGACTGCAATCGGTAAGTGCCTACGGGTATGGACCTGTATATATATAGGTCCATGCCTGCGGGTGTAGTCCCTAATAAGTCGTATGGTTTCTGTGGACGTTAAGCACCATGTTTACTTACTGTGTTGCGCAGAGTAGGCACGCTTTTGTTGGGGGTACAGTGAGCACGTGGGGAAGATGACGGGTACCCGTAAACAAAAGGCAGAAAAGGCATCAGAAATGCCGATCAAGCACTCACTGTTTGTGGGGAACATGCAGATCGGTTGTAGGTTCCCCGGCCCCAGCTGGTAGTCTAGTATAAATTATAATAGGTCCATGCCTGAAGATCTAAAACTGTCGCAGGTCGGCTCTTCTCCGCTGCAGCCTCCATTCAGGGGACTTCACTCTCCCCGAGTAAGAAAACACTGTCAAATTATCTTTGCCTGTTATTTCCGGAAATCGTCTAAAAAAAAGTTTAAATCATTATTAATCTGAAACAGATCGAGGCCCAGAGCGCTAGTGCAGAATCAACACACAAAGGGAATTAATTAGCGCTCCAAATACATAACACAAATACAACAACAAAGACCTGAGTAGCCTACGGTAGCTCTCACCTGGCATGCGTGTAAATACAAGGTACTTAAACTCCACTAGAGGTACGTATTTAGAGCGCTAATTAACTCCCTTGTGTGCTGATTCTATAATTATCATTATTATTTAATATTTTTTGTTGCTGTTGGGAAATGTTTTGATTCTGAGTTTCCGTCTCATGTCAACTGTCACTAAATGAAGAAATCTATCATAAATCCTATTGACGAATATATCACTCAGCTTAAACAACATGTAAATGTTACATTTAAAAGAATACCAAATGCGAAACGTCGGTTAATCTACACATAACTGATACAGCTAGGCTGACAACCAACGTGTAATAAACTTTCAAGCAGCCCCAAATCTGGAACTCTCTTCCTACAACTGTCCACAACTCTCATCTCTCTACTCTTTCCAAAGCAAAACAAAAAATCGAAAAATACATCTCTTAAATGTGTGTGTGTGTGTGTGTGTGTGTGTGTGTGTGTGTGTGTGTGTGTGTGTGTGTGTGTGTGTGTGTGTGTGTGTGTGTGTGTGTGTGTGTGTGTGTGTGTGGTGTGTGTGTGTGTGTGTGTGTGTGTGTGTGTGTGTGTGTGTGTGTGTGTGTGTGTTCACTGTGCCTTGTATGAATAAGCATGTTTGTAATGCCATTGATTTTAGGTAACTATTTACGCATGACACGTTGTTGTTGTTTTCGTGTGTTTTTTCTTCTAGAACTAAGTTGTAAAGCGTTTTGGGTCTCCGAAAGCGTGCTATAAATTTCCCATTATGTCAAGACGTTATAATTAAGGCACTTACCACATACGAAACACGTTCAACAGAAATAAAGCACTCCCTGCAATCGCTATCCTCAGACTCAGTCCCTAATAAGCCGTATGGTTTCTGTGGACGTTAAGCACCATGCACATATATTCCCTTGCTTTCCTCAGAAGCTTGCCAGCCAATCAGAACCAAGATCATGGTGAGGACTATATAATATACATTGCGCATTCCTCGCTTCTGCGCGAACAACTCAATTCTCGGATTTGCTCAGTCTTGACTACAAAACACTGACAGAAAAAGAGGCGATGCACAGCCATTAATCTTCCTTCAGCCGAAGACAACCCTGTTATGGCTATGAGGACTGCAAGTAACTTGAAGTAGTCATCCAAGCTAACCGTGGCTGTGACTGGTTAGTTGACACGGTCGTCGATGTTTCGGTTGGCCCGCTTTCAACTTCTTTTCCACTCCGCCTGCACAGTGTGGTCCAGCGTCAGTTGACACAACGGAAAAATGCTTGGGGGGGGAGTGTTGTGACTGGGGGGGGAGTGGGACGACACACATTGTGGCCAGTATACAGACGTTTTGCTGTGCTCCTTTTTGACCTGTGACTACGACCACACATTGTGTTCCAGTATACAGATGCTTCACTGTGTTCCTCTGTGACCTGTTGACCTGTGACTACGACCACACATTGTGTGCCAGTATACAGATGCTTCACTGTGTTCCTCTGTGGCCTGTTGACCTGTGACACACACTGTGTGTCAGTATACAAACGCTTCACTGTGTTCCTCTGTGACCTGTGACTACGACGACACACTGTGTGTCAGTATATATACAGATGTTTTGTTGTGCTCCTCTATGACCTGTGACTACGACCATGCATTGTGTGCTCCTCTGCGACCTGTGACTACGACCACACACTGTGTGTCAGTATACAGACGCTTCAATGTGTTCCTCTGTGACCTGTGATCTGTGACTACAACCAAGTACTGTGTGTCAGTATACAGGTGCTTCGCTGTGCATGCTTCTCTGTGTACCACCACATACTCAGTAGACGCTTTGCTGTATTCAGTGAGTGGTTGATGAATGCAGACGCTGAAGCAAAATAGCGGTTTTCATAAACATTTATCCCTGTTTCATGTTTTGAAGTGTGTGCATTACTGTATGTTGTTGCGCGCTTTGAATTTGTTGGGATTACTGTTGGCACACATAAACCCACAGGTGAACAGGTACATCACCAGTACCATAAAGTCCTCTTGGCACTAACCCTGGTAATGATACTGCCATCGCAGTCTCATTGTTTACACGCTCACACACAAGAACGTGGCGCGCTCATGCATCCCTGAAATGAACTGGGCATCAGAAAATCTTTGCAAGGCTTTGCAGCTATTCAAACAAACTATGTCGTACTACTGTGAAGATGAGGACATCACAGATCCAGGCAAAATAGCTCTTAAAATCCTCAGGGGATAGGAAACGAGGGCCTGAAGCGCCTCAACTCGTCAGGGATGTCAGACGCAGACAGAAGAGGTCGGACAAGACATGGGAGTTGTTTTGAGTCTCGGCTAAAGACGAATCTGAACTTCAGAGTGCATCGTCTCCACTTGAAGGACTACAGGCAAAGAAGTGAGGAATGTGTCGACGGCTTCGTAACCACAGCACGCACTCGACTCAAGCCCTGAAATGTGAGAGAGTGAATTACTTTGTTGTGTTGAACTTCAATTCAATGTTGCTTTACGTCCACAGAAACCATAAAGCTTATTAGGGACGTGCAAACTGTCTACTTGTCTACTTGTTGAACTGTCTACTGGTTCCTTTATAGTGCGGAATTCTAGTGACCTAAAGACAGATTTTTATTTTATGCATTGCTCAAGCCCTGGAATGTGAGAGACTGAATTACCTTGTTGTGTTGAACTTCAGTTCAATGTTGCTTTACGTCCACAGAAACCATACGGCTTATTAGGGACGGACAAACTGTCTACTTGTTGAACTGTCTACTGGTTCCTTTATAGTGTGGAATTCTAGTGACCCAAAGACATATTTTTATTTTATGCATTTATTATGAATAATAAAGTTATTTTGTATTGTATTGAATTGGAGGAAAGGAACATTGACATCAAGATTGCATCCACTCTACTAGATGCATTCCAGCGTGAACTGCCGGGAAAGGCCAAATCCTACAACCTGACGAACACCATCGCGGAGGGGAGATGTTTTCAGGCCCTTCTCGCAGATCCACAGAAAAATCAGAAATGGACAAGTTCACCACTGAACAACATAGACCAAGTGGAACAAGCCTGTGGCAACTGTGGTAGAGCCCATCCCCCAAGAGCATGACCGGCATACAAAGACTCGTGCAAAGTTTGTGGAAAGATCCGACACTGGATTTTGTGTGTGCCAAAAACGCAAAGGAGCAAACTGTCCGAAATAAGGCATTAAACAACGTGGTGACACCAAATTGGACGATAAACAACGTGGTGACACCAAATTGGACGATAAACAACGTGGTGACACCAAATTGGACGATAAACAACATGGTGACACCAAATTTAACGGTAAACAACGTGGGGACATTGGCAGAGGCAGCCAGCCGCATAAGAGACCGAAGATTCCATGATCTGGAGCTAGACAAGTATACTTTACGCCTTTTGTCGCGACAAACACGTGTTTGTCGCGACAAAGGCAAGTAAATTATGTTTGTCGCGACTAAACACGTGTTTGTCGATACAAAAATCATACTTGTGGCAGACAATATAACAGACAGTGATAGCAGCCAGCTACACATCGAAGGAAGACTCCACGGAGCCCTTTGACTGCATACGCATCTCCAGTGTATCCCCCTTTTTCAAGCTACTAACAACATTCAAACAACAGTTAAATGGTGAAACCTGAGATGCAGAATACTTATTGGCTTTTGGTTGAGCTGTTTTGGCGTCCAGTGTTTGCAAGACCGTTGGAATTCTTGTTTCGGATTTTTTTTAAAAACTGTGTGTGGCTGATGCTTTTGGAGTTCATGATTATTATTGTTGTTTTAGTACAGTACTATGAGGTTGCATCTGCGTCGAAACCTTTATTAACGTTATATACTACTACCTGTCACTGACATTGTACCGGAAGGAACATGAAACCTACCTGAGAAAGTTAAAACAACACAGCCTGAGGGGAAGAGCAAACGTGAAAGTATCAAGTAGATCTATAATAAATGATTATTTTGTTCATGTCCTACAGCCCAGCAGAGTTCACAAATGGTACGCTCTTCGTAGACCGTTCCTCGGGGTACATGTGTCGTAGGACAGAGTGGCGCTTTTGTGATCTAGCGTCCGGGACAATGTAAAAGAAACCATGCAATATAGATGAGCAACAAAAACTTACTTTTGTTCAAAGGCTCAGAAAATCCCTCTACACCGGACAGGCGTGACGCCTGTTGCGGGACGTTTAGTGACCAAGATCGTGCAGCCATTGTATGCTACCTTTTTTTACTCAGATACCAGTACGTAGTGTGTATGTGTGTGTGTGTGTGTGTGTGTGTGTGTGTGTGTGTGTGTGTGTGTGTGTGTGTGTGTGTGCGTGCGTGTATGCGTGTGCGTGTGTGTGTGTATTTGTGTGTGTGCGTGCGTGCGTGTGTGCGTGCGTATGTGTGTGTGTGCATGTGTGTGCGTGTGTGCGTGCGTGTGTGCGTGCGTGCGCGCGTGCGTGCGTGCGTGTGCGTGCGTGTGTGTGCGTGCGTGAGTGCGTGCGCGTGCGTGTGTGCATGTGTGTGTGTTGTTGTATTTTTGTGTTTTTTTAAATTGAGAAGGGGTTTCACAATATTGCAGTCTTCAACTCAGACGGAAATTAAAACACCAGTGACACGAGGCTGAACTGATAATGTAGTTGCCCCACGAGCGCTTAAGGCTCCTCCCAAAAAACACAAAAGCGAGGACACCGTCTGGTGGCTGCTGGCCAGACTCTCTCTGTGGTCGTTTCCACACACCTGGGAGTGACATCGCGCTCAGGGCACTTCCACGGCCAAGCAACGGCCAGCGGCGAAACTCCGACGTGTTGTCGGAGGGCTACTGGGTGTGGTCAGGCTCCAAGATACCGGTCAATGAGGGCTTCACCAACTGGGGCCCCGGGGAACCCAACCATGCGGGAGGGGAGACCAACGAAGACTGCATGCAGCTGTATGCTCACAAGTCGTACACGTGGAATGACGAGGACTGCAGGCTCAACGCCCGCTTCGTCTGTGAGGTCAGGTCAGTGCACGTGCACAGTGCTGACGCAGGCAGCGTCCACAAACGGTGCATGAAGCTTCGCCTAATAACCTAGTTCTCGCCTAAGCACAGTTCGCCTAATCACGGTTCGACTAATCACGGCTTGCATAATCAGGGCTAAAGATGGCTCGCCTAATGACGGCCCGCCTAAATACCTATTGATTTTTTGACAGTCATCACGCTTCGCCTAAATCCAATAGAATTAAAGAATCCATAAGACTTAACGATAGCACCTTTATTCCGCAACAAGGCGATCAAACATTCAAAAGGTTCTGATAAAATGAAAAGAGATCACATATATCATTCAGTAAGCTCGGCTGATTCTGCTGACTGCTGTTTTTGTTTGATGATCAATGACCAAACAAATACATGTAGGCTACTTCGTTCGGTCACTCAGTCACATTTTTATGAATCTTTGCTTACACACTTCCGATGGCAAAAATGGCTCGAAAGACTGTTTAGGCGAACCATGATAGACCGATTTAGGCGAAATGTTACCCTTGGTGTGTTTTTGGCTCAGGGAAGGGAGCACCTGCACTGAAGCATGAAAACAGTGGTTTAGGCTAGCCGTAACAGACCGATTTAGGCGAGATGTTACACTTGGTGTGTTTCTGGCCCAGTCCACCCTCTCGGTCCTATCAGGGCGAATGAGGAAGCGGGACAAGTGTTCTTCTTTCTGTGGTCATAAGGAATTCCAGGACAGAAACATGGTCAAATTGTGGCGATGGAACGAGTGCAAGCCAAGAAGCATAATGATTAAAAAGCATTTCGATTACTGCAAGGGTGTAAGCGTTTATCTCAACATGCACGCACGCACACGTACAAACATGCTGGTAAACACACAAAAAGACGGCACACACACTGGCACGTACACACACGCACACACATCCACATGCGCGTAAAAAACAAGTTCCTTCTTTCACTGGCGCACGCGCGCGCGCATATAAACACATACGCTGGTACGCACATACACACACACACACACACACACACACACACACACACACACACACAACACACACACACACACACACACACACACACGAGTTATATTGTTTTCCAAAATTTAATACTAATATGATCTATGAAAAAATAACAATAAAGCAAAAACAAAGCAACAAAAACAAAAGACCCACTTAATTTAGACAAAGTAACGACAGAATCATTTTTTCTCGTTTAGATACTTACTACTTTTTAACAAACTCAGTCATTAAAAAACAAAAACAAAAAAACACAACAAAAAAACTAAATGAAAACAATAACCGTGGTGGATATTTAAACCACTGACTATGGGGGGGAGGGGGGGGGAGGGGGGGGGGAAACAGATCCAAGCAGCGGTACCTAACGGCCCCCGTCAAGAAATATTCTAAGTCCTGGCTGTTAAGAATTTTGGCAGAGTTTCATCAGGGTGGAGAGTTGCGTACGGGTTAAATCCCTCTACCTTTCGGAACCCGACTGACAGTGACTCTCGAACACGTGTGAATGAATAAATAATTTTGCTTAACGTCCACGAAGGCGAAGTGGCCTATTAGGGACGGGTTCTCGAACACGTAAGTAAGTCAGTAAACATGGTGCCTAACGTCCACAGATACCATAAGGCTTATTAGGGACGGGTAGAATGGGGGAAAGGGGGTATGGAGGTGGGGGAAGAGGGAGAGTATGTACCTATCGCTACACTGTCACCACCAGAATGACCTGCATTAAGATGGGCAGCGATGAGAGCCATTTTAATGTTTCATTAATTGTGAGAGACAAAGTCACAAGACAGTGTCCATAAACCACAATTTTTGAAGAGAAAGGAGAACCGAACCGGTATCGAACCGAGGTCCTTCCGCTTACCAGCCTACCGCCTTGCCGCTAGGCCAAACCGGCTCTCTATCTCGAACACCGAAATCGTGTTCCTTTTATACCTGTGGGGTGCCGCGTAGCCAGACCTACGTAACCAGACGAATCCAGCGACTGCTAGCGGCAAAACCCAAAGTTTCAACAGCGAGAGCTTGAGCATCAGAGATCGGGGAAGGAGACAGAGGGGGGAATGGGGGTGGAGGGGGGAGGGGGACAAAGCGTCAGTCTTCGAGTCCCAGTAACCTTCAAAGTTGAATAACCCCACATCTGCGGATCATTCAGCGCCTCCGACTTGGTCAAAGATTTTACTCAGGAATAGACCCAGCAGTGCCCAGAGCTCCAATAAATTCTGCATCTTAATAGGCCAACTTTTAAATACTCGCCTGCATGATTATATACTGTAGACTACACTCCTGATAGCAACAAGAAAATTATATATATATATATATATAAATGGCCAAACATATTTCAGTTTTCTCCACAACTACACTACGTCAATTTGACAGACGTAGCGCGAGTGGCCATTAACCATTACATATTGTTATGAACCGGAACCTTTTTTAAATAAAATTAATGTGTGTGTGTGTGTGTGTGTGTGTGTGTGTGTGTGTGTGTGTGTGTGTGTGTGTGTGTGTGTGTGTGTGTGTGTGTGTGTGTGTGTTGTGTGTGTGTGTGTGTGCGTGCGTGCGTGCGTGCGTGCGTGCGTGCGTGCGTGCGTGCGTGCGTGCGTGCGTGGCGTGCGTGCGTGCGTGCGTGCGTGCGTGCGTGCGTGCGTGCGTGCGTGCGTGCGTGCGTGCGTGTGTGTGTGTGTGTGTGTGTGTGTGTGTGTTGTTGTTGTTGTTGTTGTTGTTGTTGTAGTTGTCGTTGTTGATGCGGACGGGTGTATACCTCTAACTATGTCAGTTGATGTATGTCAGTTGATGTATGTCAGTTGATGTATGTCGTTTGCTTATGTTTGTAGTGCTTACCGCTGTTTGAGACAGTTCCCTCGTTGCTAAACTTGGTAAGTAAAGAATGTGAATAATTGTTACTGCACCACGTCGATTTCACAGACGAAGCGCCTTACGTTTGGATTGTCATCAGCTCGCATTGCGAAATTGTCAGCGAGGGAAATGGCCAGGTAGTCCTTAGCAGTTGGTTGACCGCTGGCCCACTTGCTCCCCAGGAAGGCCTCCGCTGATCTCCCGTCCCCCCACACCCACTTCCCCGTCGTAGCCGACCTCTGACCTCCCAGCCATAAGTTCTGGAAAGCGGGTCTTGTGACGTCCTTGCCTGCAACGAAACAGGTTTCATGTCCAGTTTGGGAATGAACCGGAAGTTGGCTGACGTGATAACATTGTCCTTCATCCTTATCAGTCTGTACAGTGTGTGTGTGTGTGTGTGTGTGTGTGTGTGTGTGTGTGTGTGTGTGTGTGTGTGTGTGTGTGTGTGTGTGTGCGCGTGTGCGTGTGTGTGTGTGTGTGTGTGTGTGTGTGTGTGTGTGTGCGTGCGTGTGTGTGTGTGTGTGTGTGTGTGTGTGTGTGTGTGTGTGTGTGTGTGTGTGTGTGTGTGTGTGTGTGTGTGTGTGTGTGTGTGTGTGTTGTGTGTGTGTGTGTGTGTGTGTGTGTGTGTGTGGTGTGTGTGTGTCTGTGTGTGTGTGTGTGCGTGTGTGTGTGTGTGTGCATGCGCGCGCGCGAGTGTGTGTGTGTGCGTGTGTGTGTTTGCGCGCGCGCGCGTGTGTGTGTGCGCGCGTGTGTGTGTACATCTTTTGCATAGCTATGCTTGAGCCTTTGTTTTGTGTATATTATGTGTTAGCTTTTTGTTAAACTGCTACTAACATTTTCCATCTCGACGTACATTATGTGTGTTACATTATGCTTGTTCAGCGCTTTGAGCCGCAAGGCAGGCGCTTTACAAATTTCTAGTATTATTATTATACGACCAACGAACGAAAGGAGTTGGTTGGTTAGTTCTTGGATTGTTACGTCTTGTTAACCTCACCGAATCACCTCAGGACGAATCAGGCGTTCACAGTTAATCTATAAAAAGTCGTAACGCAAGTCACCAAACGCATTAATATGAGAAGATGGCTCACCGTTTTAGGCACACGGTCAATGCCGAACACAACCAAGCCAGAACAGTCTATAGAACAGATCGGGGGAAATGTACTATTTCTGTTCTATTGTGTCAACCTCACCAGCAGTTGTTCACTCATTCCTCAGAACAGTTCATAACCAGCAAATTTCAATCGCTACATTTCACTTACCTACAACCAAGAAAATGCTTCCTGGAGGACTCTCCGAGATGCATTTAGTATAAAGTTAAAACGCAGTTTACCAGCTCACAAATACATGTCTCACTCACTGTTATAGTGTGCAGTAACTGTTTATCACATGTTTAGGTGTCTATCGACATTTTGCAGGAGCTCAACATTCCTGTGGATGTACTACCCTGGACATGCCGGAGTGAAGGGAAATGACTGAACAGATACACTGGCGGGGAAAGCGGCGGGGAAAGCAGCCCTCACAAGCGGCTTGCTTCTCGGAAGGTCTGAAGTGTTGAGGAACTCGAGACACTGCCTGTGGGCACACAACCAAGAACATCACACCAACGATCGCCTGGAGGAGGCTGTGGAAAGAGGAAATGCTAGACGATCTTCCTTAGAAGGACGAGAGAGGGCTATCGTCAATCAGACGAATATTGGGAACGATGGGTGAAACTGCTGAGAGACGGGATGGAGCGCATATGGGCTTTCCCGAGTGCATAAATACCATCTTAAACTGAACTGAACTCAACTCAACACAGGAACCTGCTTAAATCATTTCTGACGACGGACCTGTTGCAGTATCATATTCCTCGGGCCCATTCGGGAATCTGCGTTAGCGAAACGAATTCAGTTAAAAACCAGAGAGAGGATCTGGAAGAAGAAGAAGAAGAAGAAGAAGAAGAAAAGGGGGAAAGGTGAATGGATAGGAAGGTAGACATTAGAACAAGAAAGAGATTCCTGTCAGTCTGTGTGGAAGGAGCATTCCAGTTACGGGAGGATCAGGACTGTGGATACATGAAGCCGTTGACTGCCATAATAGTAGTATACACTTTCAATGGAGGAGAAAATCTGAAACAAGAATGACTGCTAACGTTCTAAAACAAGATCCAAATACATGAACGGTTCAAAAGAACTCTATTTATTAGGATAAGACGAAAACAGCAAATTTTCTGGGTAACCCCTTTGTCAAGCTACAAAACGACATTCAGACAACAGCTAAACAGTCAAAAACGATGAAAAATGAAGCGAAAAGCTAAGATCCGAACACATAAAACGTTTAAAATATATATACATAAAAAAAATTAAGCTGTTTATTAGCACAAGACAAAACCAGCAAATTTTCGGGGTAATCCCCTTTGTCAAGCTACAAAACGACACTGAAACAACAACTAAACGGTCAAAAACAATGAAAAATGAAGTGAAAAGCTAAAAAGTGTTTGAGCTTTTCCCTTCATTTTTCATTGTAGCTTAACAAAGGGATTACACGAAAATTTGCTGGTTTCGTCTTGTCCCAATAAATAGAGTTCTTTTGAGCCGTTTATGTGTTTGGATCTCACTTTCAATTAGTTTGCTGACTTCAGTTCAAGGTGGTGTCTATGCGTTCTGAAATGCCCGTAATTGCTTTGGACCCCACATTTGGAATTCACTACCACAAGATTTTAGACACTGCTCAACCCTGTCATCTTTTAAAGCCAAACTGAAAACCTTCCTCTTCTCCCAGTATTTCCATCCAGTACCCAATTGCTGCTGCAGTCATTGTGTGTGTGTGTGTGTGTATGTGTGTGTGTGTGTGTGTGTGTGTGTGTGTGTGTGTGTGTGTGTGTGTGTGTGTGTGTGTGTGTGTGTGTGTGTGTGTGTGTGTGTGTGTGTGTGTGTTTGTAGTTTGTTTTTGTGTGTTTTTGTTTGTTTGTTTGTATAATACTTTATGTAAATTGTTTTGGTAGGACTATGCTCTACAGGTGTATAGAATATCATATTTAGGTTAATATGTATCATGTGAGCGCTCAGGGCGTTGATGAGCGCATGATAAATGTACATTATTAATATTATTAATATTAATATTATTATTATTATTATTATTATTATTAATTATTCCGTCCACACAGCCTCCAAGAAGTTTCTCCCCAGTGCTCGCCCGATTGATCATGGCACGCTCTTGTCCTTTCAAAGAAGATATTGTCTCGCTCAGGCGATCGATGGAGTAATGTCCTGGGTTTTGTGTTCGTCGATAATGTCTCGAGCTCCTCAACACTTCGGATATTTCGAGACTCGCAGTTGAAAACGAAATTGACCGGTGAGGGAAATGGAAACTTACTAGGTCACGGGATCCTATCAGGGAAATAAATCGCTCCATTTATGTGTTAAAACAGGCCAACTACGATAGGGAAGAGGTCAACCCGCTGCCAGCATAATTATTTCAATTTAATAGAAGAAAACTGCTCCACTGATCAGATCAACACTTTATCCTTCAGTGACTTGAAATAAAACTGCATAGTTTTCACGGCAAATCAATAAACGAGATCCAAACAAATAAAAGTTAAAAAGAACGCTGATTTAATACGGCAATACAAAAAAAGCGAATTTTCGGGGTAAGCCCTTTTCTCAAGCTAGCCACAAAACAACAGTTAAAAGATTTATTTTATTTTAAATATACTTATCTGGCTTGTGTGTGTGTGTGTGTGTGTGTGTGTGTGTGTGTGTGTGTGTGTGTGTGTGTGTGTGTGTGTGTGTGTGTGTGTGTGTGTGTGTGTGTGTGTTGTGTGTGTGTGTGTGTGTGTGTGTGTGTGTGTGTGGTGTTGGTGCGTGTGCTGCGTGTGTGTGGTGTGTGTGCGTGTGTGGTGCGTGGTGCGTGTGTGTGTGGTGTGTGTGTGTGTGTGTGTGTGTGTGTGTGTGTGTGTGTGTGTGTGTATGTGTGTGTGTGTGTGTGTGTGTGGTGTGTGTGTGTGTGTGTGTGTGTACACTGTGTGATCACAGACACAGATAGATAGATAGATAGATAGATAGATAGATAGATAGTATAGATAGATAGATAGATAGATAGATAGACAGAGAGATGTTCACACACCATTGTCATCCCTCAGGTGCGCCGTCCACTCGTTGATGAAGTCTTTCAACCGCTCATATTCCGCTTGGGAGTTGATGTAGACGAGGTGACCTCCGTCCATTGCACAGCTCCTGCTTGAGCTCTGAAACCACTGGGACGACGAGCCGTAACGGACACACAGGTTGGCGTCACTGTAGTAACGGTAGCCTCTGCTCGTCGGGCAAGTGGACCCTGTCAGCAGTCAGCCACAGGACAATAGTGTTAGGAGCTGCGTTAGGATAATGAGTTCCAATCCACCCCGTGATTGTAAATTGCAATCCACCCCGTGATTGTCAATTGTAATCTACCCCGTGATTGTAAACTCCAATCTACCTCGTGATTGTAAGTTGCAATCCAACCCATAGTTGTAAGTTCCAATCTATCCCATGGTTGTAAGTTGCAATCTACTCCATGATTGTAAGTTGCAACCCACCCCATGATTGTAACTCGTTACTGATTCATGCATTATCAGTGAAGGTCCTTGGCTGATGTAGGTAGTTTGGCCTAAATGTCAGGCTAGGCAATGGAGTTGACTGAGTTGTTAGTACACACACACACACACACACACACACACACACACACACACACACACACACACACACACACACACACACACACACACACACACACACACACACACACACACACACACACACACACACACAACACACACACACACACACACACACACACACACACACACACACACACACACAACAGAAACAACAACAAAACAACAGCAACACAGGAGAGAGAGAGAAAGAGACAGAGACAGAGACAGAGAGACAGAGGAGACAGAGACAGAGACAGAGACAGACAGACAGACAGACAGAGAGAAGAACTGAGGCTGGGGTCGAGCGGAAGACACTTCTGTTATCAACTCACAAGTCATTCTCGAGAAGAAACGGTATTTGCCCCCATTCGTTAAAGTGTCCTTGTTGCATCTAGTTGGCTTACACAACAAGCATTTGGACTGCAGTTCATCGTAGAAGAAGAAGGCGCACTTCTCACCAAGCCGCGTGCAGTGCAAGGCGCATTCGGACACACTGGAAACATTGCCAAACGTCTCGGCCCTTACTGCTGTTAAGTGCTTTCCGTCGAATCCGGCGCTGTACAGCCAGAGTTGTCCTCCTGTTGTCACAGACCTGTGCCATAAAACAGCACACGATTGGCGGATTGGTTAGGGTTTTTATTCGCACAATCTCAGCTCCAATAACTCTTTGACGCTGGAGATTCAGGGACACAACTGCGTTTTGGTTTTAGCTGGTGCAGACGCGCGCGCTTAATCGTGAGCAAAGAATCAATTCCCGTAGCAACTTTAGGTACTAGAAGAGTACCGAAAATGTACCGAATTGGTACAATTAACATATGTAAATCAAGGTTGGAGGTGCACCTCGCGAACACTCTCTGAACACCTCTGTAGTACTCGTTCTGTTTGGGTATTCAAAAGGTGCTCGGAAAGTGTCTGGAAAGTGCATAAAAGGCACGCCTGCAGTACTCAGAAGGTGTCTTCAAGGTACCAGGCTGTCAGTCACTGCCCGTGATTATTTTTCATGGATTACTTCCCGTAGACAAGCGCAATTTCTGGCTGACTTGTACTTGTCTTGATCGACCATGCCCCGTTTTGTCCTGACAACCCACATGACTGAAAGGGCCGTAGCTCAGTGGTTAGCGCTATGGTGCTGATCCAGTGAAAGCGAAGCTACCGTGGGTTCAACTCCTGATAGAGAAAGCGTAAGGGACCGTTTTCAGTTTTTCTGAGACACAGTTTGCACTAACACCGTTGCACTAGTCAGTTAAACACCCCATGTTCACCTTCAAAAAGAGAAGTCTTAACGACACTGTGGCATGCACAGGGATAACGCATAATAGCAGCATG
This sequence comes from Alviniconcha marisindica, assembly GCA_018857735.1. NCBI lineage: Eukaryota > Metazoa > Mollusca > Gastropoda > Provannidae > Alviniconcha > Alviniconcha marisindica. The sequence continues at coordinate 120,056 of JABMCL010002135.1, read as the reverse complement.
ATAGCAGAATAATAAAACTACCGATTGCGTCTGCTTCTGGCGGAAAAAGGTCTTACTGGTTGGTTTAAAATATTTTGGTCTATGCACTTGAAACAAATCATTTATTGATTTAAAAAAAATCTTCATACCAGCATACACACATCTGTCTGCTGTCTATAGTGTCACGACTACGGTAGTTTATATATGTACCTTACCCCCAGCCAGGCTGTTCACGTCTCTCTCTCTCTCTCTCTCTCTCTCTCTCTCTCTCTCTCTCTCTCTCTCTCTCTCTCTCTCTCTGCGCGTGAAAAATACCTGCAAGTCATACAAAGCAGAGTGTACAAAACTGTCACTTTCGGAGGGGTGTTTCGCGTATAAACGGCCACGGGCTTCGCTTCTCAGTAGCAGAGGATCAACGACTCAGCCCCTTTAGTGTAGACACAATTGAAGACGAATGCCGTGTGCTCTTCGTATGCTCATTCTACAGTCAGTTAAGAGGCAAGTTCCCCTTGACGTTGTACAGAGGCTTACCTAAGAAAGAACACTATTATCGATTCTGCAGCGATTCCGACGATAAAACATTGCTTAGCGTGTCAAAGTTTGTCTTCTTTGTACTTACGCGGAGCGAGAGCCTGACAGATTAAAGAGATACAGTATGTTATGTGTGCGCCGTATGAAATTATCCCTATTTGTTGTCATTAACACATACTGCTAATAATTGTTTCCCGGTTTACTAGTATTCATCACAAACTCACAACCCCTTTGTAACGGTCGACAGGCCTAGAGACATAGACATAGACATAAAGCAAACTCTCTCTCTCTCTCTCTCTCTCTCTCTCTCTCTCTCTCTCTCTCTCTCTCTCTCTCTCTCTCTCTCTCTCTCTCACTCACTCTGCCAACCGTGAGACCTTCAAGATAGCAAGTATGTACAACACTTCCCTCACACAAGAATTCGCACTCATTTATCTGACTAATATAATTTTCTCAGATGACGTAAGATAAAGGTGTAGAAAACGTCAAAAGGTGTCCAGGGATCAAACCCCAAGCGACCGAGAGTGCAGTCCTCTCGTGCGATCGGTTCAATACAAACACCCCTACAAACACAAAACCCAAGTAGGCACGCGCGCCCCGCACACATAACACACCACACAAAACAGGCGCGCGCACCACGCCCCACACACACACGCCACAGTACCCCCAAATCCTCTTCGTCGTCTGTCGTCTGTCGTCGGTCTCTCTCTGTCTGTCTGTCTGTCTGTCGTCTGCCTGCGCCTGCCTGTCTGCCTTCTGTCTGTCTCTCTGCTCTTCTTTCCCCCTCTCTCCCCCTTTTTCTCTCTTTTTTCTCTCCCCCTCTCTCTCTCTCTCAAGATAGAAGTATGTAAACACACCCCCCCCAATATAAATTTATATATATAACGCAAAACAGGCACTCGGCGCGCCGGCGCACACACACGATCCCCTTTAACCCAATCCACCCCTCTCTCTTCTTTAAGTCACCCAACAAACTTCAAGGGTACCACCCATTACAGCCCTGGTCCCTTTTTTCTACCTCTCCAAAGCAGTTCCTGTACTTTTTAAAAATTTTCCCAAAAAAAAGGGCCCTTTAAAACGGTTTTTGGGAAAGGGCACAAAGAATTCGACCACTCTTTTCTAATTTCATTTTTCCAGATGTCGTGAGTAAAGGTGCAGAAAACGTAAAAAGGTGCAGGGATCAAATCCCAAATTCTCTCCTCTCTCTCTCCTCTCCTACTTTTCCCCTCTCCTCTCCTTCTCTTCTTCTCTCCCCTCTCTCTCTCCACACACCCCCAAAAACCCCAACCACCCCCAAAAAAACACACACACACAAAATCCCCAATTAAAAATTAAAAATTAAAAGCCCCCAAAAAGAGCAGACCACACGCCCACGCACGACCAACCCCCCACAACCCCACACACAAACACCCAAACAAAAAACAAAACAAGGCAAAACCCAAACCCATTTCCTCTTTTTTTGTGAAATTTTTTCCCCCAGTTTTTGTAATTTCATTTGAAAAACCTAAAAGAATTCCAGGGATTTTTTTTGGGGGTTCGGCTCTTTTTGGGGACGGGATTCCACAAATTTGATCCCACACACAAAAACCCCACGAGAAAAAAAAAAGAAATTTTAAAGAGAAACACCAAAACAAAAACACACCAACACACAACACACACACACACCCCCAACACAACCCCCTTTCCCCTTTTTTTCTTTTCAAACCACCCGGAAATGTTCAAGGTACCATCCAGTACCGCCCTGGTACCTTTTCTTCCTCTCAGAGCCCCTTTTTTCTGTACCTCTCGGATACCCACAAAAAAATGGCCTTAAAAGGTGTTCGACGGTTCAAAAATTTCGCAAATTCTTTTCTCACTAGCTTCTTTTCTCCTAATGTATATATTTGTAAAAGGATACCAGGATAAAAATTCAAAAGAACCCGAGAGTTGGGGCCCCTTTTTGGTGGGTACAAGGAGGTGCCACACATTGATACACCACACAAAACGTCGCACGCACGCAGACACCACACACCCACACACACACACACAACACACACACCACGCACA
>JABMCL010002135.1:82500-112500 GCA_018857735.1 Alviniconcha marisindica | reverse complement strand
AAGACGTCATAAGCAACACACTTACCACGTACGGAACACGGTCAGCAGAAAATAAAAGGACTCCTCACGACTGCAGTCCTCAGTGTTTGTCCCCAGTAAGAATTATGGTTTCTGTGGCCGTTAAGCACCATTTATATATACTCCCTTGCTGTCCTCAGAAGCTTGCGAGACAATCAGAACCAAGATGATGGTGAGGACGATATAATATACATTGCACGTTCCTCGCTTCTACAGCAGACAACTCAATTTTCGGATTTGATCAACCTTCACTACAAAACGCTGACAGAAAAAGAGTCGATGCACAGCCATTTATTATTCCTTCTACCTTCTACCTATGGTAATGAGCACTGCAAGTGATCACGCGACCTATCCGTGGCGGTGATTTGTTAGTTGAACTGTCGTCGATGTTTCGATTGGCCCACCTTCAACTTCCTTTCCACTCCGTCTGCGCAGTGGTCCAGCGTGAGTTGACAGCATGGAAAAATCGAAAGGGGGAGGGGGGTGGGAGTGGGGCGAGGGAAGGGGCCAGTATACATACGAGTGAGCTGGTCTGGCCTAGCGGTAAGTAGTTAGGCTGGTAAGCAGAAGGACCTCGGTTAGAATCCGCTTCGGGGTAAAAAAGAAGAAGAAAAAAAGCAGAAAAAAAAGCAATAAAGATCAAAGAAAGACTGATGTACAGTGACTAAAATGTTCAGCACCGGCTGTGTGCAAGTCGTTTGACTTCTGAAGCAGTCAATCAGACCTTTCTCCGCAGACTGCTTACAGTTCTTTTCAAAACTTGATCAATCCATTTAATAATAAATAAATATATGCTGCTTTGATCTTTCTTTCTGCTCGACTGTGTTATTAATGTTATGTGATTGATGTTATAATTATCACACCAAAAACGTGTTAGGCGCATATCATAGAGTAAACTTTACAGAGTGGAAATTTTACGATTTAGCGTTCAGGAAAATTGAAAAGTTTCTTGGCAGACTGCTTACAGTTGTTTTGAAAACATGATGAATCCATTGAACAATAAACAAAGACGATGGTTCTTTGATCTTCCTTGCTTCGCGACTGCGTCATTAATGTTGTGTGATGCAGTATAGATGACCAACAAAAACGGACTTTTGTTCAAAGGTTCAGAAAGGCACGTCGTTTGTGCAGCCATTGTAAGCCACCTTTTTAACTTAGATATCAGTACTTAGTGAGTGTGTGTGTGTGTGTGTGTGTGTGTGTGTGTGTGTGTGTGTGTGTGTGTGTGTGTGTGTGTGTGTGTGTGTGTGTGTGTGTGTGTGTGTGTGTGTGTGTGTGTGACAGATAGACAGAAAGAGACTGGGACAGATAATCAGACCGAGCGAAGGAGAGAGAGAGAGAGAGAGAGAGAGAGAGAGAGAGAGAGAGAGAGAGAGAGAGAGAGAGAGAGAGAGATGTGTGTGTAGTTAAAGTCGTTGAACTTCAGAAGCAGTATCTCAAAGTTTCTCGGCAGACTGCTTACAGTTCTTTTGAAAACATGATGAATCCACTGAACAATAAACAAACAATGCTTTGATCTTCCTTGCTTCGCGACTACGTCATTAATGTTGTGCGTTTGATGTTATAATAATCACACTGAAAACGTGTTAGGCGCATATTATGTTATAAACTTCACTAGGCGCTGTACAATAAAATATTCTGACCAAAACAAACACACACCCAAAAGTCAGTTCACGTTTACCTTCAACCTCATCAAATCATACCAATCATTCCATCAAATATCTCTACAGCATACGTATGCACAACACAAGACCAAACCGCACAACCACTCAGTCTATACAGTCATATCTGGCAGCTAACAGAGCTACACGCAGCATGCTGTAGCCTTGTGGTCTACTTAAAGCAATGCAGAATTTCAGTTTAACACTGATCGACGTTGGGATAATAAAACACAGCACAACACAAGCCAACACACACACACACACACACACACTCTCTCTCTCTCTCTCTCTCTCTCTCTCTCTCTCTCTCTCTCTCTCTCTCTCTCTCTCTCTCTCTCTCTCTCTCTCTCTCACACACACACACACACACACACACACACACACACACCCTCTCTCCTCTCTCTCTCTCTCTTCTCTCTCTCTCTCTCTACCCACACCCCACACACACACACACACACACACACACACACACACACACACACTCTCTCTCTCTCTCTCTCTCTCTCTCTCTCTCTCTCTCTCTCTCTCTCTCTCTCTCTCTCTGTACACACACGCAATGTGCATAAAATATGTTTAAAAAATGTCACTGTTCTGATGATTATAATTATGAACAAATATTAACCATAACAAAAATTGACCAATGGCAACCATCACCACCACCACACAAACACATGACCCAGTACTTACGCATGTGGACAAACGCATTTTATATGCTGGAATTTTAGCAAGCGCAGCCCTGTGGCCCATCCATGCCTGGAACAACCAAGCAAATGTTTCATCAGTGGGTGTTAAAGTTGCATGACAGTTTCAAGAACATTGAGCAGAAAAGACAGAAAAAACACCCACAATGCAACTGAAAACAATGTCACCTTGTGCAATCTTCAGCATCCTTATCATTTATTTAACTGGCCTGTGCCATTCCCTTTATTAGTTTGTTGTACTTTAAATGTAGAGTGTCAAGGGAAAGTGTGAATGTGTGCATGAATAATAAAGAACAAGTACCTATCCACCTTCTCTGGTACATGTTTTAGTATACATGTGTCGTTTGACACAAGTAAAGTACCCTGCCTTATCAGTGCTGTGTACCCTGAGTTACACTCTAGTATAAGTAGATGCCCGCTACAGTCAGCACAGGTTCCACTGCACTTTAAAGCTTAAAGAAGAAGAAGAAGAAGAAAAGAAAAAGGGAAACCAAAAGACCAGAAGAAAGCAGAAAAAGTCTTCCAAGATTAATCCCCAACAACCTGGAAAAATCAATACCTACTTCCCACAGGCAAGGCAGCAATGTCTCTTTGACCAACAACAGACGTCAAGCATTTGGCTTTCCAACTGCCCACCATCCCTTTCCTGTCCTTGTCCTCTTCGTCAAGTGCGAGTCCATAATTACACTACACTCCTGTCCTTGTCCTCTTCATCAAGTGTGAGTCCACAATTACACTACACTCCTGTCCTTATCCTCTTCATCAAATGCGAGTCCACAATTACACTACACTCCTGTCCTTATCCTCTTCATCAAGTGCGAGTCCACAATTACACTACACTCCTATCCTAATCCTCTTCATCAAGTGCGAGTCCCCAATGACACTACACTCCTGCCCTTGTCTTCTTCATCAAGTGCGAGTCTACAATTACACTCCTGCCCTTGTCCTCTTCATCAAGTGTGAGTCCACAACTACACTCCTGCCCTTGTCTTCCACAATGACTCTACACTCCTGTCCTTGTCCTCTTCATCAAGTGCAAGTCCACAATTACACTACACTCCTGTCCTTGTCCTCTTCATCAAGTGCAAGTCCACAATTACACTACACTCCTGTCCTTGTCCTCTTCATCAAGTGTGAGTCACAATTACACTCCTGTCCTTGTCCTCTTCATCAAGTGCGAGTCCACAATGACATTACACTCCTGTCCTTGTCCTCTTCATCAAGTGTGAGTCACAATTACACTCCTGCCCTGATCTTCATCAAGTGTGAGTCAACTATGACACTACACTCCTGTCCTTGTCCTCTTCATCAAGTACGAGTCCACAATGACACTACACTCCTGTCCTTGTTCTCCTCAGCACGCATAAGTTCACAGTAACACCTTCTTCCCGTCCTTGTTTTCCGCATCAAGCATGAGTCAACAATAACACCCTCTTCCTGTCCTTGTTTTCCGCATCAAGCATGAGTCAACAATAACACCCTCTTCCTGTCTTTGTTTTCCCCATCAAGCATGAGTCAACAATAACACCCTCTTCCTGTCTTTGTTTTCCGCATCAAGCAGAGTCTACAATGACATCCTCAGCCTTTCAAGCCAGAGTTTCTGACATGACCTATACAGGCCATGGGGCAGGAATTAGCCAAACACACACACACACACACACACACACACACACACACACACACACACACACACACACACACACACACACACAGAAAATTGTAGAAGTGATGAAAGACAAATGTGTCTGCCTGTGTTACCAGGAGGTATGGAAGTGGGTCATATTCCTAAACCCCATCCTCACAATTTAATTGTTAATTTTTAAAGAATTAGACTAAACTCTGTGCAACACATACATTTCAAGTATTTGACTCATGGCTTTTTGTTGTTGCTTTTCTATACAGAACTGACAATAATATGTGTATGACTACATGCAAAATACAAACTGTGGACCTGCTGAATCCGGGGATAATTCCTGCCCCTGCATATGACTAGCATTAGTTATTTATAACACAACAATAAGCCTATCAATGTTTCATCCATTCTGCGTCATTTCTGTATGTGCGCAATGCAGATCCCTTCCAAATGTCTGACAGAAAATGGAAAGGGATGAGCGATAAGTGTGCCAGTGGTCACTGAACAGGCGCTGAAGAAGAAGCGCCAAAGAAAAAAGAATGTTTCTAAGGGAGCACAAAAGGACATGGAACAGTAACAATAACAACAACAATATACTTTATTCATCCCAGCGGTAAATTAAAGCAAGCTGTTGTTTGATCGCACAACGAAGAACAGATCTCAATATTAAGTCATGAAACACACGCACACGCACATACACACTCTTAGACATACGCCCCATTTGTCTCAATCTGCATACACTAATAGCAAACCCAAAATTTCCTGGAATAATGCTTTCTCTGTCAAATCAAAACGTAAAAACTCTCAAATTAAATAAAAATCATTAGGTTCACACATCCCCAACCGTCCCTTAGAAAGTTATCATCCTCAACAGACGCCTTGACGCATGCGCACACTAAGTTAATGACTGGTATAATTTTCATTAAAAACTGACACAGCCGAGGGTAAAAACGAGGCTTTATAACGGTTTGTATTTGTTCTCGGAAGTAAAAATCCTTCACTCCTTACTTACTCCTTACAGTTGCTGGTATTGATCTCCCGTGTGACTCATCCAAGGCTCAAGCCACTGGCTCTAGGTGTTTTTCTTTTTTTCTTTTTTTGGATTGATGATCGCTTATATAGCGCTATTCTCTGCTCTCTTGAGCAGACTCACTGCGCTCGCATGTGATTCTACATGAGTGACTAGCTTTTCATAGCGCGTTTTTTGAATATCCACCGAAGTGGTGTACTTAAGCACTGGCATGGCTGGTGCCACGTGAAACTGCTGCCGTCTAGGCGCAAGTTCTGTGTACACCATACAACCACGCTCCATGTCACTTCATGCAAAGCCACATACGTAAAGTGTATGCGTGTTTAGCTGTAACCTGCCACCTCCACTTTTGGCAGAATGATCGGGATCTTTTACGTGCTACTGCGGTGGAACGGATACCGAAATAAGAGTCAGCACAGAAAGTCAACCCCGGAGAAGAAAATTCTCCCGCCGCTCCTGGGATTCGAACCCGCGACCTTTCAATCACGAGTCCGGCGCTCTAACCACTGAGCTATCCCCAACCCCCCTAGATGTCTGGATGTACCAAAGTAGTTGAGCCACCTGTTGTTTCCCCTGCCTTCCCAGAGTTTTAGGCATGATCTCACATCACACACAGAATTATTGATGGTGGCAGCCCAGCCCCGCCAGAAGGAAAGGCCCTGTTAGCCCTTCCTGTTCAATGGACTCCCGTAGTGTGAAGTGACAGGTGGCCAATCAATGATTAATGAAACAGGGGTCACACGGCTAGCTGGCAGGGCAGAGTAAACCAACTTCAGGCAAAAGGTCACGTCCAGGAAGTCTCCCAGACAGGGCGGAGGGGGTCCTCAGCTTTCTTGCTTCTTCCCTTTCTTCTTTTTCTTCACCCCTAACATACACTCACTGGTCGCTTGCACTATCCAGGACCACAGAACGTGCACTCCACATCACTGTCTAGTCACAGAGAATCTGCCGCTGTGAATATAGAGTTGAGAACAAAACATCACTGGATGAAAAGCAAGCCCTTGAAGATCCCAAAGGCAGCTGATGCACATTCTCCTGGCAAAAGTCTGCAGACCAGAGACTGAGCATCCAGGACTGCAGATCACCCAGGCAGCTTCAGCTAATCCAAATGTCACAGTACTGTTTGGAGCAAGGTGACTGCCATGTCCAGCCCAAAAGCTAACACATAGAACTTTGCAGCAACAGAGTGAACACTGGCCAACTCCAAGTCTGAGCGAAACACTTGAAATAATCAATGGTGCTCGATTACAATATCTGAATTCTGACGGTGATATTTCAGACAAAAATGACCATTTGCGTCTGGAATCGGAATGAGACCCAAATCACGGTGCCTTTCACCAGCCAACACGACACTGCAGTCAAACTGAAACCATGGTGTCTTTCACCAGCCAACACGACATTGTGGTCAAACTGAAATCATGGTGTCTTTCACCAGCCAACACGACACTGCGGTCAAACTGAAATCATGGTGTCTTTCACCAGCCAACACAACATTGCAGTCAAACTGTCTTTCACCAGACAACACAATACAACATTGCAATCAAACTGAAATTATGGTGTCTTTCACCAGTCAATGCAGCATGACATGGCAGTCAAATTGAAATCATAGTGTCTTTCCCCAGCCAACACATCATGACACTGCAGTCAGACTGAAATCATGGTGTCTTTCACTAGTCAACACAGAATGGCATGGCAGTCAGACTAAAAGCTTGTGAGACTGTAGCTATGGGAGGTGCGGCTCAGAGCTCAACGTGGAACCCTTTATTCAATCACTGCCAGGGATTAGGCTGAGCAGAACAACTGTTGTACTTTCCTGGGGAAGGGGGATTGGGGGAGGAGGGGGGGGGGGGGGGGACCAACATGAATTTCCAGTGGGAAAACTATTTTCACTAGGATAGTAAACTATACACAGTTGTACACAAGAAAGGCATCTTCCCCCTGCTACAATATGTTAATGTAGCTTTGGCATAAACATTGTTCTGCCACTAGACATGAAGAGGGCTACAAGCCACAAGGAACATGTATCATTGTATGTCTCTCCTTCAGCGGTATGCATAGAATCTTGTTTCTCTCTCTCTCTCTCTCTCTCTCTCTCTCTCTGGGGATTTTTCCCAAGCAAAATGTGCAGATCCCTGTCGAAAGTCTTGCTGCAGTAACATGCATCATTGTATGTCTCCCCTTCAGCGGTATGCATAAAATCATGTTTCTCTCTCTCTCTCTCTCTCTCTCTCTCTCTCTGGGGATTTTTCCCAAGCAAAATGTGCAGATCTCTGTTGAAAGTCTTGCTGCAGTAGTTGTTGACTGTTGAGCACGCAGCAACAGTGAGCTCTGGAGCTCCAGTGACAGTGACTATGACAGGGACAGCGACACCCACGCACAGTGCTACAGGTCAAGCTGGGAGCTAGAGGCTCTAATTCAAAGGCAGAAGGACCCTTGACCAAACAATCAATACCATTTACCGTGCTTTAGCCCTTCTCCTCCCCACAGCAACAATGGGCGGCTACGTCATGCCAGACCACTGCCCACGTCATGCCAGACCACTGCCCACATTGCCTGGACATGCAACTTTAGTGTGGCACACATGTGCAGGACTTCTGATGTCTCACTGGCTAGGCTGGACCATTCCTCTAAACAGCAAGCTCCAGAAACACGATTTTTAATAGTTTTATGTCTGCTCAATGGAAGAGCTTTTAATACTCCAATAATAGTTTTATGTCTGCTCAATGGAAGAGCTCCAGAAACATGACTTTTAATAGTTTTATGTCTGCTCAATGGAAGAGCTTTTAATACTACAATAATAGTTTTATGTCTGCTCAGTGGAAGAACTCCAGAAACATGACCTTTAATACTACAATAATAGTTTTATGTCTGCTCAATGGAAGAGCTCCAGAAACATGACTTTCAATAATACAATAATAGTTTTATGTCTGCTCAATGGAAGAGCTCCAGAAACATGACTTTCAATAATACAATAATAGTTTTATGTCTGCTCAATGGAAGAGCTCCAGAAACATGACTTTTAATACTACAATAATAGTTTTATGTCTGCTCAATGGAAGAGCTCAAGAAACATGACTTTCAATACTACAATAATAGTTTTATGTCTGCTCAATGGAAGAGCTCCAGAAACATTACTTTTAATAGTTTTATGTCTGCTCAATGGAAGAGCTCCAGAAACATGACTTTTAATAGTTTTATGTCTGCTCAATGGAAGAGCTCCAGAAACATGACTTTTAATAGTTTTATGTCTGCTCAATGGAAGAGCTTTGGTGAACATGCAACTAGATTGTAAGGGTCTGTAAAGCAGGTCTGTAAAACCTTCATACAGTGGGTCACCTCTAAATACATGAAGTGAACAACTTTAGCACCTTGATCAAGATAAACATCATGCTGTTTGCTACTTTTGAATAGGGTGTGGGGTGGGAGTGTGTGGACATGTAATGTGTGTGTGTGTGGACATGTGCATGTGTGTGGACATGTGCATGTGTGTGTGTGTGTGTGTGTGTGTGTGTGTGTGTGTGTGGACATGTGTGTGTGTGTTTTGTGTTGTGTGTGTGTGTGTGTGTGTGTGTGTGTGTGTGTGTGTGTGGTAGTGAGTGAGTGAGTGAGTGAGTGAGTGAGTGAGTGAGTGAGTGAGTGAGTGAGTGTGTGTGTGTGTGTGTGTGTGTGTGTGTGTGTGTGTGTGTGTGTGTGTGTGTGTGTGTGTGTGTGTGTGTGTGTGTGAGTGCATGCATGCGTGCGCGTGCATGCGTGCACGCATGTGTGTGTGATACTGATAGGGGACTTCTCTACAGGTTCCCCCCCATAATATTACTACAATTAATTCATCACTACGATTGTACTATGTAGCTACTATCTTCTTCCTTTTTAAAAAGAGAGAGCCTTTGAGTTTCGACACAGGTTCACTTGTACAACACTTCCCTGTGCAGGCAGTAAGTACACAGAAGAAGGAGGGGACAGACAGAGCTGGGGGTAGATACAGTGGGAAGTGGACCAGAAAGCAGAAATTTGTCATCAGTCACTCACCCTGTGTCTCCTAGCCCATGAAGGAATATCAACTGCAAACAGAGAAAAACAACATGTAGCACAACGGGAAAAACTGATCATACATTCTCCCCCCCACACACACACACACACAAAGTGCGTCTTCAGTCATGTGATGTATGTAGAGTCAATAAAATGCAATATGACTCAGCACCATCACCACGCTTTCTGACAGGATGCCACAGCGCTGTCATCAGTATTATTACTGTCACTGTACTTTACACCCTAGAAGCACTGACCTTGACTCAGAGAGCCAAGCATCCTCTTAGCACAACCACTGCTTCTCTCAAGGGGGGGGGGGGGGGGGGGGGGGGGAGAGAACAGAAGGAAGAGATAAGATAATACTTCATTACACAAGGAAGCACAAGTGGGCTTTTTTACAAATCTGACCCTGATGTCAAACACAGCAACACTCAATACTTCAAACAAGAATACAAATAACAGAGAGAGAGAGAGAGAAAGAGAGAGTGTGTGTGTGTGTGTGTGGTGCACATGTACTCTCTGAGGACACTGTATTCAACAGTCAAGGCTAAGAATTGATAAAAGAAGAAGAAAAATGTGAGCAAGTGCTCTTTGTACGTTTTTACAATAATCCCGCCCCGGTTATCAGATCCATGCAATTTCATTACTGTACTGTTAGTAACCCGGGAACTGGAGCAGACGACGCTTTCGTTTTGAAGCGCTGCGTGTTGCGTAACGCCACATGGCCTTCACACAGCCGACCGGCGATAGCCGCTGGTGCGCGCCATTTTCAAATCTGTTTACTCCCTTAATATTTTGACCGCTTGTTTGTTTACCTACTCTTTGTTTACCTAGTCCTTTTTATGCACCAAGCCATGTGTAATATAATCTGGCATCTTAGAATGTTTATTTAGATCTTATTTAGACGCAGGATCGAGCTTAATCAGTAGCCGATGCCTCTCTAGGTCCATTCTTTTTATAGCCGTCGTCTGCATGGCGCATTTTCTGTGTAGTACTAGTGAATAGTAGTGAATCGTTGTTTTGACTCGATGAAAGTAATTCTGTGTTCGATCAATGCTTTGTCGTATAGTATTTTGCTTAGCTGACTTCATGTTTAGTGTTTATTTTGGGTTGAAATTAACTTATTGAGTATTGTGTACTGTAGAAGCTAAGTTATATTCACAGACTACTTGATATCACTATCAGCGCTGTTGCGACTAAGATAACGCGCCCCAGGCGAAAGATCGCACCGATTGTTTTAGTACTAGTCTTTGAGTGTGTCTTGCTTCTCTTATAGAGCGTTGTATTGTAATTGTTATGTACCATTTTAACCGTGGGAGCGTGCTCTTTATTCTGATATAAGTTTTAGCGACAGTTATGTTTTGTACATTGTGTTAGTTGTGATTTAGTTGTACGAATCTGCTTATAGACAGGTGCAAGCCACGCTTCCCACTCTTGTTGTAAATTAAATAAGTCATGTGTGTACATTTTGTTTATACGATTTAAAAGGTTGTAATTGTAGCTTTCATTTGATGTTTTTCATGTTTTAATTAGTTTAGTTATTGTTGAGGAAACTGTATTTGTGCGGGCCAAGGAAACACAATAGTCAGCCATTTTGTGGTCTCCATTTTGACTGACTCCGCTGCCTGTGTCCTGTCCTTCTACCACTCCACTCCATTACAAAAAGAAATGAGATCATATCAGAGGGGCCTCCTCTTTCCAACAGTTTATTTTCCCTAAAAAATATTATGCTCATCCTTACGAGAAAAACAACAACAGTAAGCAACAGTTTGTGGTCAAAAATCAAAGTTAGCAGCAATCAAGTTATTAACACTAACAGGATCTTAAGGACTGTCAAATGCGTTATGACACCATCCAAACTCTTAGTCTTACACTAAGTTGCAAAAAAAAGACTTAGGAAAAGGAAGGGGGGGGGGGCTAAAGATTTGAGAGTATACGGCATTAGAAGCACTGATTTCACAGCTGAAGTAAAGTGGTTCATCAACAATGGATTTATAGATAGATATATATATATATTGCACACATAATATATAATAAATTATATATCCTTATTAATATTATCATTATACAAGTCAGGAAACTAATAAAGGGATTTACCATAATACTGTAGTTATTACAGAAGTCAGGAAACTAATAAAGGGATTTACCATAATACTGTAGTTATTACAAAAGTCAGGAAACTAATAAAGGGATTTACCATAATACTGTAGTTATTACAAAAGTCAGGAAACTAATAAAGGGATTTACCATAATACTGTAGTTATTACAGAAGTCAGGAAACTAATAAAGGAGACTGAGAAACTGACCTCATCTAAACATCACCAAAAAAAAATAATCTTATCCTGCAACCATCCAACAAAAAGCATGATTGTGCGCATGCTTCTAAAAACAACACAACACCAAGACAAAGCAGCTTAAGTCATCATAAACTCTGTTTTAAAATTAAATCTGCTCTGTAAAACTGAAAGAAGGTCATCAATGGTGCTAACGACACACACTCAGACACGTGCACACACACACACACACACACACACACAAGCATGCACACACACACACACACACACACACACACACACACACACACTGTGCGTGCATGCACGCACACACACACACAATGCACATCACACTGTGCGTGCATGCACGCACACACACACACAATGCACATGTACACACACACACACACACACACACACACAAGCATGCACACACATCAGATTTAGAAGGGCCTGTGGATCAGACAAGACCACAGTCACCACCATTTCCTGTACACAGGACAACAAAACTCACACAAAATAAGATTATCCTCATAATCCCTGTAATTCCCCAACAAGCACTGAGCTTTGAACCCAGGACCTAGACAGATGGGAAGAAGAAACACCGGCCCTCGGTGTCATAACCTTTAACCCCTTCGATGCCATGGTGCCACTTGAAAACGACCAGTAAATGTGCAAAATTTAAAACCTTTAAGCTTTTTTGTCCCCTTTTTTACACTGGCATGTGAAAGGATTTTCATCACGAATCATATCATTGAAAGTAGATGTTATACTTATAGGACCAGAAAACAAACTGTTTTGAGGCACATCCCTGCATCTTTCAGCCTGGAAATTTTACAGGCTGGGCAGTGAAGAGGTTAATGTCGAGTGGCTAGCAATGGGCAGCAGTAAAAATAAAAAATGTTTTGTTTTCTTGCTTTGTTTTGTTTTCTTGTTTTGTTTGTTTGTTGCCAAGCATTTGTTGCCAAGCACATCCTTGTGGGACATTTATTCAGAAACATGCCATGCATCCATCCATTACAATTTGACTTTTCGCTCTTTTAGTCGATCAATATTGACTACAGATGGTAGTGGCATTCATAGGGAAGCAATAGGACCAGCCATCTAATCAAATATTACATATATGGCTACTAGTACTACCCATGAGAGTGATTACATCAGAACTATCAACTGAAGACAAGCAATGGATGTTCATTTTTGAGATTGACACAACTTAGTTCTGTTCACACCTGTAGATAAACAAAGCAGTCCTTTCTTGCTATTTCACCATGAGTACAACCATCTGCTTAGTTTTTATCAATCACCCTGAGTTTAAACTCCTCAACCTGTGCCTGCTCCATGCCTTCACAGACAAGTCAGCCTGTGCCCAGTCTGTACAGATATGCATTAGCAATCCTGCCTGGATTCCAGTTCTCCACAGACAGTCACAAATGTGGGAGATGATGTGGTGAGAGGGGTTGACAGTGACCAGCTCAAGGTCAGTTGTTAAAACTAGCTTGCCCTCATCTGAGCTGTTTCAGATGTCTAGGTGTGGTGGGGTTGGTGGATTTGACAACCGTTTTTGTCTCAGGGAAGGTGACCTTTATTGCTTTAACAAGAGTTACAAGACTGAGAAATTTGTTTGTGCTTGCTTCCTGACTGTGACAGAAACCGTCTATCTGCTCATTCCCTCATTCAGTCTGCATGTACATACGTAATTGCAACATCAAATATGATAATTCTGTATCTTTCATCCGCTGCGTCTGCACTATGAAATGTCAACAATGCAAGCTAACCATACACTGCATGCATGGATGCACAGACTGACACTAGTGACAGCACACAGAACAGTTCATACTGAAATTACTCAGAGACTCATTCATTTCAGTGCTCGAAAATATCTGCTACCCTGGGAACTGTGTGTAGCCGAGGGATAGGAGTGACAGGGCTAACAGATCTGCAACTGCGTGGTAAAGTCATTGTCAGAGAATACTCTCAGTTGGAAATTAATAGAAACTGCTCAAACAACTGTTTGCTTTAAACTGACCTGTTGTGTTCTGCCCAGCACTGATTAATGAAGTAGTATGACCAGTAAAATGGAAGATGAGCATGATTAAGACTTTGTTATTTTAGATAAGTAAGCGTGTGTCACAAAAATGGCTGCCAAAACTGGGACTTTCACATCTGACAACTTGATAGACTCGTAATACACTCAGCGGAAATCAGCACCATTTCTGAAGAAAGTTTGTCCATGAAGGATAAAACTACAAGCCTTTTAATTTTTTATTGAACTATTTTTGAAGATGCACAAGGACTCATTTTAATGCTGGGTCTGAGCCTGGCAAAGTTCTGGTAATTCTTGGGAATGGGACAATGTGTGTCACACCCTGTCCTAATCGTTCCTTTTCTTTGCAACCAATGCAAGCTCTTCAAACTTGGGGAAATACATGTGCTACAGACAGCTTGACCAACTGTCTTCAGCTTGTCGGTAAACATTAAAGCTTAAAATATGCCACAATGGCCAGACACAGAGAGGCCAGATGGACACTCTCATTTAAAATTTGCACAGACACACATTTTCTTTCACACAAGTTAATAACTTCTAAAAGTAGAAAAACCCTGTGTCACCATTGATGAAATAGCCTCACAAAAGCGACCTCGTCTGCAATTTTTAAAATTTTGTAATAGGCTGCAAAACCACTCTCGCTAAACAGTGAAGCATTATTATTAGAAACACATGCACAAAAAGTACAGTTTATAAATGCATGTATGAATGATTATAACGAGGCAACCCCAGACTATATATATATATATATCGAAACAGGAAAATGAAGCGTAAACTTTGCAATTAATATGTGACAGCTAAACCCACTAAAGACAAAATTCCTTGATGGCTTATGATGAAAATCTGCTCATGCTCACAATGAGTCACATATTCTCAAATCACCATTGTTGCATTCTTCCTTGTTTAACCATTTCCCTGCCTGCATCAGGATTTTCAATCAGGGCACAATGTACAATTTTCACGCTGATTATGGTACCATATCTGAAAAATAAATGAATAAATTACTTGGGAAAAATATAACTTTTGGGTGTTTTACTTGCTTGTGAGAAAGACATAAATGCGCACAAATGCTTTTTTTTAGTTTTAACTCAGCACTTTGCAATTCCCCGGCAGAGCTACACAGCAGAACAAAATGACTTGTCCTCCCTGGCACTGAAAGGGTTAAAAGCCATGCATTTTGTTAACAAGTATGTTTAATGGTCCCGGCTGCTTCACCCCAACAGGGCTCAGGCCCACTGTCTTTAAGTTTATACATGTATACATACATGTATGCTAGGAGGGGCAACCCAGAAGACAAGTAGGTACTTTTAGCAGTGCACAGGAACAAGTGGCAGTACAGCGGGACCCCTCTTTTAGTTAAGACCATCCTCAAAGTCAGTCAGAAAAATGTCTTTTTTCCTTTCTTTTCAGAAAGCGGTCTTAATTTGCAAGAAGGGAGGTTCACCGACATGAAAACTGGAAGGGTAGGTTTCATAGGATGTGGTCTTAAGCGAGGATTGGTCCCTCCTCTGTGAGGTCTTTCATTGGGGGTTCCCCTGTACTTGGGGTGGTCCAGCTGCAGAATGTGTCAGCACAGTAAAGCAATGAAAATAACAGCCACCAATACAGTCAAGTACTGGTGCACTGCCGAACCCATAAACTGAAGTGGGAATCTTAGGGCTGTGGAGAAAACATGCCAGCACTGCTTAGAACTCCGAAGTTCCGTTGGTGCAGGCAGGTTGCAACCACTGAATCAGACCACACCCAAAGCATTCAATTCCAAAGTGATGAAGTTATGACTACATTAGATGCAGTTCTGCTTTGACACTTCTGGTTTGTTAAGTCAAATGGCTTCAGTGACATTTTCCTTAGGCCTGGGTGCTGGTTAAAGGTCTTTCTGCCCTGCAGTGAAAGGTTAACTGAAATAAGTATGTCCAGTAGGTCTCTCTCTCTGTTGTTTGTCTCTCTCTCTCTCTCCCACTCTGTGTGTGTGTGTGTGTGTGTGGTGTGTGTGTGTGTGTGTGTGTGTGTGTGTGTGTGTGTGTGTGTGTGTGTGTGTGTGTGTGTGTGTGTGTGAGTGTGTGTGTGCATGCATGCGTGTGTGTGTGTGTGTGTGTGTGTGTGTGTGTGTGTGTATGTTTGTGTGTGTGTTTTTTGTTGTTGTGTGTGTGTGGTGTTTTGTGTGTGTGTGTGTGTGTGTGTGTGTATGTTTGTGTGTGTGTGTGTGTGTGTGTGTGTGTGTGGGGTGTTTGTGTGTGTGTGTGTGTGTGTGTGTGTGAGTGAGTGAGTGAGTGAGTGAGTGAGTGTGTGTGTGTGTGTGTGTGTGTGTGTGTGTGTGTGTGTGTGTGTGTGTGTGTGTGTGTGTGTACACGAGAGAGAGAGAGAGCGAGAGAGAGAGAGAGAGAGAGAGAGAGAGAGAGAGAGAGAGAGAGAGAGAGAGAGAGAGAGAGAGAGAGCAAATGGAAATACTGCAAATTTTATACTGAATTCAAAATTTACAGTTTCATTAAAAAAAATAAAAAAATGTTTACCCATTTCTGTCAACACACTCAGTGTGTGGAACCGTTCTAGACGCAATGCTCACAGACATCTCTACTCTTTGCATACTGTTTTGTATACATGTAATAACCGATATGTATACAGGAGACAGGGTACCGTGGGACTAAGCTGAGGCATGTGATTAAAACAGTGCCCAATGAATGGTGGCCTGTGGGAGGGCTAGACCCTTTGTCCCTGTGCAACAGACAGTGGTTGTTACAGCTTACACTCTAAGGCCTAACAGCTGGTTTCTTATTCAGAGCACTTAGCGTTGCACTTAAAACCCCACGGTGGGGTACCATGAATGCAGAAATTGAAGTCTGATCTTGTGAAACTTCAGAATTATTTAATTAAACATTCCTAATGGTTAAATGGGATCCCAAGTGAAGTCGCCTGCTATAACTGCCATGCTCGGCTGGGCATTAAAAGCCAATTTCCATCTTTAATCTTAAGTGAAGAAGTGTGCCATAGAAATAAGAATTTAAAAAAAATTAAATAAAAATAACACTCACACTAACAGTAACAGCTATTTTTGAGCCAGTCTATGATTTTGTTTGTTCATTTCAAAAATAGACATTTGAAAGTCACAACTAAAAACACTGTGATCATAGGTGCTGCCATTTATTTTTTATGGATGTCTGTGACATCATGAGTAAGGCCATTATCTGTGGCAGAAAATTACTACATCATGAACAAGGCCAAAATCTGTGGCATTATAATTTATATAACATAAAATGATAATATATATATATATATATTATATAATATTATATATATATATATATATATATATAATATTATTACATCATGAGCCATCCTGCCTGCTCTTCAAGGGTAAAGAGCAAACCAAGATGGCTGAACCCTGAAGAGCTCAATTCAAACTCAAAGGTAAAAAGTACTTCTGTCACATAAACATCAACTGGTAAGAGTTTCCAGCAACCATGCAGAGTATGGCAGTGGTGCATTTATGCATGTCTTGTTTGTATTTTATACAGTGCTGTAAACCCCATGTGTTTACTATACGCAAAAAAAAGTCCAGCTGTGTATGACAGAATGCATTTTAACTTTTTCAAGGCCTTCAGCAGTCTCTCTCTTCCTCATTCATGCCTACGTACATATAAATGATGCCTGTAATTTTATATAAATTTACTCATCAGTAGCTTAGCAAGGACTAGCTGTTAGACAGGTTTTAGACTGGACCTAAACTACAATCCTTGTCAAATAAAGTTTTCGAGTTTGAGTTCTAGTTCTGTCTCTCTGGCATTGAGGTGTAAAGTCGGATGTCAGAACATATCAACTCTGACAGCCTGGATGGGTAACGCTGAACAAGGCCAGTGGGAGTTCACTGCCTATGTCAGTTTCCAGCCACATTACTAATTTCCTGCCATTCACTTGCCGCACAAGACTGACCACATGTCACAGTTCTGCATAATTTTATAAAAGACAACGCAGAAAACTCAGATTTTTCTTCTCCGGAGTCCTGTCACCCTGATATAACTGTAATAATTGACTGGGCGCAAAACACGAAGTTACTTACCTACTTACCATAGTCCTGATAATATTTATCACCCAGTTCCTTCCACTAGCTCTAAGCCTGTTGACAAAAGGCTGCCTACTCAAGAAGGTAAACAAAGCAGCCAGGCAGTACCAGCAAAAGGCCAAGATCTAACCATCAGGCGCCATGGCATGGGTGAAAAAAATGCTGATGGCCAAAGAGGATCATAGGCTTGAGGATACCGTAAGTAGTGCTTCATTCATCAGGCTTGCACAGAATTCTGCACTATGTGCTAGTAGAGAGAACCATAATTTTAACTAGATATCTACAGGATCATTCTCGAAAAAAAGTTGCAGTCAATGTGTGTAGCATCATATTTGGTTGCATGCTTCTTCTTCTTCCGATTTTATTTAAAGTCTTTTCACATAAGTAATATTAGACTGATCTTACAATTATTATCATGCTAACAATATGTATCAGCAAGTTGCATCAATAGAAATTTATTTTGAAAAAACTACAACAAAAAACACAAATTGGCTGTATGCATTTTGTTCAAGACACTACATTTGCTGTATACAAGTTATAACAAGTTCTAAAAAGTGTTTGCGATCCCTAATAGTTACTAATACTATTTATACAACTAATGGCAAAACTAGAAGTTACAATAATAAGATATACTGGCACAATAAGTGAAGTGCAAAGCTGATACTTAAGTTCTCTCCTGCTTTAAAAACAATTCTGCTAGTGCTACTTAATTCTAACACGGCTTCATAAATGCTGCCTGATGTGGTCAATTTTAGTGTTTTGATTTTAGTGTTTTGATGTATAAGGAATGTTTACTTTATTGTAATAACTAATATTTATTGAATGTTTTAAATCATTGGTTCGCACTGGTTCACTGGCTTTAAGTTATTGGTGAGCCAGAAGAAGAATGTGCATGTGCGTGTGTGTGCGCGCATGTGCGCGCATGTGTGTGTGTGCATACATACATGTACATTGTTAAGTATTTTGCTTTTGTATTGAGTGGTTTTTAGCTCCATGTTTTATTAAATTGTTGATGTTTTATTGTCAGATGTACTTAATGTTTTATGTAAATGACAGGCCAGAAGGAAAATGTCTCTACACAGAAACAATAAATTTGTATTATATTGTAACAAATGACAAATTTCCTTTTGCTAATGCCGATATCCAAAGAGGTGATCGGAAATTGCTAGGACAATTCAAACACCATTTTCGGTCATAAACATCATCAGAATCATCCAAATTAGTCATATCAACTCAAGTGAATACGGCCAAAATTTGCAACAAGTATCTTTTAACTTCACTAGTTTCAGAACTATGAATATGATACTTTGAGTTTGACCTAGATGAAGTTTCAGAGTAACGATGTGCTGATGTTGGCAAAACACCTGATCATGTACTGAGGACTTGTGCATTTTACAAACTGTAATCAAACTCACTTTTCTTTGCAAATGTGGCTTCATTCACTAGATTACTAGGTAGATATGAACCTTTCTGCGTGATTCTGATAGTATATGTGGACTAAAATGGCATGTGAAATGTCCTGGGAATTTCTTACCACATCCTTGAATATTACTCACAGCAACAGTAACACTGACTTTAGTGACAGATTAACCATGTAAGTTAGTACACCAACAGTAACACTGACTTTAGTGACAGATTAACCATGTAAGTTAGTACACTAACAGTAACACTGACTTTAGTGACAGATTAACCATGTAAGTTAGTACACCAACAGTAACACTAACACTGACTTTAGAGACAGATTAACCATGTAAGTTGGTACACCAACAGTAACACTGACTTTAGTGACAGATTAACCATGTAAGTTAGTACACCAACAGTAACACTGACTTTAGTGACAGATTAACAATGTAAGTTAGTACACCAACAGTAACGCTGACTTTAGTGACAGATTAACCATGTAAGTTAGTACACCAACAGTAACACACACAGCATTCATGACACTTGACAGTTTTGACATTAATCCATTGGTAGTACAACAAATAACATTAACAGTTCACACTTCACGATACAAAATTGGAAAGAAGAAGTAGACACAGAACCGACACGGAATCAAGAGCCATGGCAAAGTTATTCTACACAGTTAGGGTCGTCAAGATCTCTGTATCTCTCAGTCGGTATCACTCTTTATCACTGTCAATATCACTTTGACACTTACTGTGGCTGTGTGCTCCTTCAAAGGCTGAACAACTGCAGGAGGGTTCATCTCTTGGGATGAACTCGCGCCCATATAACGTCTAGCGGCTACCAGGCCTGAAATGACAGCCACAAAAAATAATACAAAGGCACTGAAACGAGCACTTTTTAAGATCGGATCGGTCAAAGGAAATCCATACATGAAAATAGCCGAGAAAAGTGTTGACTCGTCTTCTGACGCAGAGACATCGGAAACTAGTGAGCTTCGCGCGTGATTGTGCGAGATTTGTAGCAGACAGCAATAGGCCTACAGCAACATGGCGGAGAAAGCGACAGCTGCTGCAGATGCTCGGCAAATGTTTTACTTGCATTGAAATTTTTGTTGCATCTACATCGACAGTAGCATACTGATTGTTGTCAACGCAGTACTAATGGCACGCTCATTAGAAGATGATCATGTGCCTTTGAAATACCAGGTGCTGTAATGTTCTTCTCCGTGATTTTTTTTCTTCTCATCTGCAATGTTATTGCATAAAATTGACATCATTGATGATAGTCTAATTCACATGATACGTCAGACAGAATAAGGAAGGAAACAATTCCGGTGACTGCGCACATAATTATTAGTAGCAAAAGCAGGGCAGTAGATATATACAAATTTTAAATAAAGATGAACCCAGAAGCAGAATGAACCGTAAAAGTAGTTAATAAGATGGACACAAGATGGGCACTAAGCCTGAGACTGGCAGCAGAGTGAGCATGAGGGATAATGTGCACTGTTTTTCTCACCTTGTAAAGATGGAACTTCTGGTAAATGAATGATCATGCACACAGAATCTCACTTTGTCTGGGAATGAACATGTATTAAATTTGAGCAGGGGAGTGAAAGACATTGTGGCTGCTAAAAGTACAGTATTTAATATTCATTTGCACAGCATGAACACAACTTAAAGATCCCACGAATGGTTTGGATACACAAGGATAAATACCGAGTCTTTGTATGTGGATTATCAGTGTAATTCAGTTGAAACTCAGTTTTTCTTTTTTTTCCTGCTGATTTATTAATTGAAGCAGACAATGAAGTGGATGGGTGTCAGTGTGTGTGTCAGTGTATGTGTGCGCCCATGCGTGCGTGCATGCGTGTGTGTGTGTGTGTGTGTGTGTGTGTGTGCAGTGTGTGTCTAGTCTGAAGGAACTGGGGGCAAAGAGATGGAGGTCGAGCTGCAGGATAGTGTGTGATGTTGGTGGGTGCTGACTGTAAGCATAACTGTAAACACTGTTTGGTGCTAGTTTTCTGTTTTCCATTGGCAGTTATACCAGAAATGGGCACTGCCAATATTTTAGCAACTTTTGAAGATCAAAATATGCAAAGTGGTACACTGTTTTTTTTTCTTTCTTCTTTTTAAAAATAAAAACAAAAAACATTGGACAATATAAAAGAGCTTGCCAATTTTCTGAACAGATTCTGTTGACTGGGCAGTGGACAAACAGCTAAGGTACAATAGTAATAGAAAGAATGGAAAAGGTAAACAGTTGGCTTGTTAGTGTTACAGTCAGCTGTTTATAAGTCTTCACTCTTCTGCCTTTCTTCTTCCAGTGGATAGTGTCTAACTTCAAGGCTCAGACATTTAGTGCATGCTGGGTTATTTTGGTGTTTCTGTAATCCACTGAACCTTGACATAGATTACGGGGTCTTTAACACACACATGTGATCTCATACTTGTCAGCCCATATAGTTTACAGGTATAAAATAAAATAAAATCTTCTTCTTCTTTTTTTTTTTTTTTTGGGGGGGGGGGGGGGGGGGGGGGGATATGGCCATGTTGAAAATGGATACAGGAAAACATAATTTTCATGAGATTTTGTTGTTGTTTTAAACTGAGCAAAAAGATTGAAAAACTGATGAATGAGCAGCCGAACATGCCATCACCAAATGCACACTGACTGGCCTAGTGCAGTAGGCTAAGAAATCTCACTGGAAGTGAGATTTGAAGTTGCGCATGCTAGTTTCACACAACATTGCTTCTTCCTTCCACTGCCACACATGCCGGTTGGAATTCAAAATGCCGCTGCCACCAGCAAAAACAACAACAACAAAACGGCCTGCATAAGGAAAATACAGGTTGACATACTCTGGACTAAGGTTTACTCCCAAAAGGGGTTGCCAGCTATGCATAGCTGTCAACCCCTGTTGGGAGTAAACCTTAGTCCAGAGTTTGTGAACCTGTATTTCCCTTATGCAGGCCGGGGTCTTTTGTTTTTTCGCTGGTATCAGCGGCATTTTGAATTCCAATCGGAAGTGGAAGGGAGAAGCAATGTTGTGCTAAATATGCATACACAACTTCAAATCTCACTTCTGATGAGATTTGTTAGCCTATTGTACTGGGCCAGCCAGTGTGCATTTGGTGATGGCATTCATTGGCTGCTCGTTTGACAGTTTTCAATCTTTTTGCTCAGTTTAAAACAACAACAAATTTCATGAAAATTATGTTTTTCTGTATCCATTTTCCAGTATGGCCATATATCCCCTTAAGATAATAACAAAAACTGTATTTTATACTGGTAAACTGTATGGGTTGACAGGTATGGCTATGTGATCTTTTTTGCATGCAGTTCGGTATACATGCAAAGGACTGTAGTTTATAATTATAGTCTTTCCCAAAGGTGGTTCTTGTTGTTTATTTTTGTTTGTTTTGTTTTCTTTCTTTTTATTTAATACTTATGGGAAGTTGAGTTCTCTGTTGTTGTTGTGTGTTTTTTTGGTGTGTGTGTGCATAAGTTTAAATAAGAGTTTTGTACAGCATAGTGCCCTCATCATATTTAATTCTGTTCTTACAATAATAACAACAATACACTATAACTTATGCAGTATAACTTTATCACCAAGCATCAATATAGTTGTATTAGGACCGTTTTGTGGTGCCAGGTACACTCATCACACATTCACACCAATCATAAAACATCATTGTATTAGAACAACAGCGAACATTGGGGCAAAAAGCCATTGATAAATAAATACATTAAAAATCCAGCTGACATCAAGCTGTGCATATCACATCTAAACAGCCTCATTACGAGGTCTACCTTGTAAACATTACTGTCCTAATAAAAACAATTATGAAATGATCTACAAATTAATTAAGTAACCCGACTGGCTTACTACTGCGGCCCACTATCCCATCATGATCCTAACCCCAACAGTGATCCTACACTCCCGGAGCATCCCAGCCTGGACTCGGCTGACATAGGACTAGAGTGGGCCTAGTGCAGCTTGCTGGATAACATCACTAGCCTGTTACACCAGACCCCCTCCCCAAAGGTAATGGTAGTTTGGTTGCAGCGCCCTTGGAAAGGTGGTTGTGACTGTCCAGGTATACTCACACTCACAGTACAACACTGTCCAGATATACTCACACTCGCAGTACAACACTGTCCAGATACACTCACAGTACAACACTGTCCAGATATACTCACACTCACAGTACAACACTGTCCAGATATACTCACACTCACAGTACAGCACTGTCCAGATATACTCACACTCACAGTACAGCACTGTCCAGATATACTCACACTCGCAGTACAACACTGTCCAGATATACTCACACTCGCAGTACAACACTGTCCAGATATACTCACACTCACCGTACAACACTGTCCAGGTATACTCACACTCACAGTACAACACTGTCCAGATATACTCACACTCAGTACAACACTGTCCAGATATACTCACACTCGCAGGCCCACAGCACAGGTGGGAATGTTAGGGCTACCAGCCCACTGGATGAGTGAATATCTAAGATGTTTCCTCTTTTTAACAATTTTTATTTTTTGAATTTTTTTAAGAAGGAATTTATTATTACTTTAATTTTATTCGTATAATTTTCCCCCTTCCATGTCACAGTCACACTCATCCTCATTTTCACAGTTTTAGCCAAGTTAAAATGGTAATGATGTTGCACAGCAGATGGCTGGATGGCTGATTTTGTCTCAGATAATTATATATATACATATATATATATATATATATAAATATATATAAAAATTCAGAGAAATCATCGGTATAGATAATAGAAGGCAAAATTATGACTGGCCCGACAGGCAATATATAGCTTTTTTGGGTCTTGACTCATGCGCAGAGGTTTTTCGACCTGCTTTGGCCAGCTGGGGGAGTTTAATTAGTTCCTCAGCCCTGACGGAGCATACTGATTAATTTCTGAATTCTGGTGCGTAAAGTTGATAATCAAAACACACTTAGCAGCATCCTGGTGGCTTACCTTTCTGTAATGACACATTGCTGAAATTGGATTACAATTATTTACTTAAGTGCCTGAATTCACAGCATTAAACACAAGAAAGGGGATCAAACACAGAGAGTGGAACCTGCTCCACACAAACTCATTATTGGTGAAATTCTGTTACAGGCAAAAGAGTGAAGTCACCAAAACACTACTGCTGCAGACTAAAAAGTCACCAAAACAATTCGGTTGTATTCTTAGCTGATGAATTTGGTTACAAGGCAGATTTTTGGAAGGAAGAATTAATTATGATGGTCTCAGCTTCGGTGGATCCACTGTAATACATGCTTTACTGGGACTACCAGCTAGAAACCTTTACAAAATGGTTACAATAGTCTTCTTGCTGTACAGTGTGATGCTCAGGTTGACCTGCCCCCAGGCATACCCCATGGATCAATGGCAGTGTCTCACACATGCATGTGCTTGGTGACAGCTTATGGATATTATTCGTTTAATAAAAGTTGCAACACAGGGTGTGTGCGTAAGTCATCTTGTTAATTGCCTCCAGTCTTTGTTTGTCAAGGGTAAAGTAACACACAGTATGTGGAGTGGGTGTCGGAAAGCAAAGCCGACCCAACACGCACCATGCTGTTGGTATTTCAACTTTGTCAGAGCTGTGGCAGTTGAAAGGGTTGTCCTCACATTCTGTGCCAGCGAGTGTGGTGATGAGCTGAAGTTACGTTGTGTCTCTGAATCGTTAAGTGGCACAAGTTCCATGAAAAAATGTCTTTTTTAAATGGCACAGGCCTGGCAAATGACCAGACTGCAGATTACCCAGCTAAGGTTCGTCTTTCAGTGTTTGTTCGTGAGACTGATTGTGCTTTGGGTTTAGCTGTATTTGTTGGAAATCTGAAGCTCCGTGAACATAACGTCATTTTTAAATGACACAGACTTGGCAAAAGGCAAAGCTGTAAATTTCCCAGTAAGTTGATTTGTCTTTAATAATGAATAATGATTGTTTGGTTGTTCTTTGGGTTGGTGGCTTTGTTGGAAAGCTGAATTTCTGTGAAAAGTCTTCTCTTTTTTTTTCTTTTTTTTTTTTTTTAAAGATCTGACTCTTTGCTGATGTCTAGAGTGATCTCTTTTCACCACATATACTATTGTAGCTGTGGTAGCATTCCGAGGCAAGTTGAATGTAAATGAGTTTGATGAAGCTTACGCTCATCCTGTACAGCTTTGCTACCAACATTTAGGTTGATAGTATTTTCAATGTCAACTACCAGAGTACTATGCAGAGCTTTCACACTTTAAATGTTTTCATTGTTTGAATGAGCAGATGCTTTGTATTCAGTGTATGCATACTATAACTAATTTCGGCTGTTTTTTTTTCTTCTTCAGGATCTGTTTCTAGGAAGTGGTCTGGCAATATGTGGAAATCTGTTGATCAGCGTCTCTCTCAATGTTCAGGTTTGTACAGAGAACTTTTTGTATTAAAAAAGATATAGAAAAAAATGAGAGACAGAGACAGAAACAGAGAGACACACAGAGACAGCAAAAACAGAGACAAAATTATGATGACATTGACTGAAGGAAACAGAAATCTAAACATGATCTTTTGTTTATGACAACTTTTGTTTTTCTTGTGTTTTTTGTTTGTTTGTTTACTGTTGTCATTGTTGTTTTTATCAGTATTTATCATTGTTCCAACTGAGAATTTCTCGTGAAGAAAATTGTGGACCACCCCGCAGCCACCATCACCACCACCACCATTTTAAGACTAAGGAGATGAAGAGGTTGCTACTGGTGTTATGCCCACAATAGCTGTTGTATTTATTACTCTGTGTGTGTGTGTGTGTGTGTGTGTGTGTGTGTGTGTGTGTGTGTGTGTGTGTGTGTGTGTGTGTGTGTGTGTGTGTGTGTGTGCATGTGTGTGTGTGTGTGTGTGTGTGTGTGTGTGTGTGTGTTGTGTGTGTGTGTGGTGTGTGTGTTGTGTGTGTGTGTGTGTGTGTGCTGCTGTGTGTGTGTGTGTGTGTGTGTGTGTGTTGTGTGTGTGTGGTGTGCGTGTGTGGTGGCACGCGTGTGTGTGTGTGTGTGTGTGTGTATGTGTGTGTGGTGTGTGTGTGCCACGCCCTGTGTGTGTTGCTGTGTGTTGTTGTGTGTGCCGTGTGTGTGTGTGTGTGTGTGTGTGTGTGTGTGTGTGTTGTGTGGTGTCGCACGCCCGTGTGTGTGTGTGTGTGTGTGTGTGTGTGCATGTGTGTGTGCGCACGCCCGTGTGTGTGTGTGTGTGTATGTGTGTGTGTGCGTGTGTGTGCGTGTGTGTGCGTGTGTGTGTGTGTGTGTGTGCATGTGTGTGTGTGCGCACGCCCGTGTGTGTGTATGTGTGTGTGTGTGCGTGTGTGTGTGCGCACACCCGTGTGTGTGTGTGTGTGTGCGCACGCCCATGCGTGTGCGTGTGTGCAGAAGTACACCCACGTGAAGAACTCGCGCAGGGAGGTGCAGCGTCACTACACCAGAGATCCACTGTGGTGGCTGGGCCTGTTCCTGATGGCCTTAGGGGAGGTGGGCAATTTCACGGCCTATGGCTTCGCGCCAGCTTCACTGGTGGCTCCCCTTGGCACCACCACCGTCATTGGTCAGTTGTGCTTTCTTTCTATTGGCTACCACAAGTACCAGGGCAAAGCTGGTTACTGCTGGGTTAGTTTGCGGAGAGGAAAGGGGGTGAAGCTTGTCAAGGTCAGGGTAGGAAACAATCTGGAGCTGCAGGAAAATAATTCCCCATTTGAGTAGTATTTGTCTTCTTCCTCATCTTGTGATTTAATAATAATAATAATGGAAATTTGTAAAGTGCCTACCCCACAGCTCAGAGCACTGGACAAACATAACACATATAAAAGCTAACACATAATGTACACATCAACAAGCATTCAAGTATAACTATATGCAACACACACACATACACACACACCACACACACACAACACACACACACACACACACACACACACACACACACATTTGAATCAGTTTTGGTTGTCTGTTTCTTGTGTAGTGTGCTTTGTAAATTATGTCAGTACCATTGCCCACTTGTATGGTATTGTATTTATTGTATCTACTCTAAATATTTTGAAGAAAATATGCTGAGCATGTTGCACTTACGAGAAATGGAGTAGTGGTAATACATAAAAGTGGGGGACTGAATATTGTTCTTCTTTTTTGGAGCTAAAATGAACATTATATCACAAGTTGTCAGAAATCGACTCCAGATTTTGTATATATATATATATATATATATATATATATATATATATATATATATATATATGTACTTCAATGCATTGTGCAGTTGTTTGAGTATGCATGTTTTTCTTTATTGTTGTTTTGTTTTGGGTTCTTTGTTTGGGAACTCACAGACAGTTGTAATTGTTTATAGTAATAGTTATAAGTATCAGCAGTCAGAGTTTCTGTTGTTAGTGTGCCTCATCTGAAACCTGGTTAGTGTCCTGAGTGAACAACAACAGTATCGCCACATAGTGGTCAATTTATTTATTTATTTTTAAACCTTTCTCAGTGAACTGTCTCCCTCATATAACTGTTGTGGTTGACTGGGCATAAAACATCAAATTACTTACACCTACTTCTCAGTGAACTGAGACTGAAGAATGCTGGACATCAGAAATACATATGTATACGCATGCATAATTAAATGTAGCCAGTTCATCATATCTCTCTCTCTCTCTCTCTCTCACATGCATGCACGCATGCATACTCACACGAACACACGCATGCACACATGCATACACACATGCACACATGCATACACACACAACACACACACACGCACGCACACACACACACACACGCACACACACACACGCACGCACGCACGCACGCACACACACACACACACACACACACACACACACTGTAGAATGTTGGGCCTCATCAACACTATGTGAATACATGCATCATTAAATGGGATGCAGTTTGTTGCCCCTGTCTCTCATCTGGTTAGTGTGTGGAACCAATTTCCCCTCACTTGCGCATCCTGTCATACATATCAGTGCACGGATACCCACCATTCTGGCAGCTGCTCTATGACTTCAGGGATTTCCGTAATGGGGTTTGATACTTGTCATGCCATAGACAGTAAGGTGACTGTGGTTTATAGTCATCCTGACATTGAAATCTTGACCCAAGACAACTTTTGATTATTTTCGTTTTCTTTCTTCTTCTTTTATTTTTGTTTTCTTTCTTCTTTTTTCAGCCAACCTGTTCCTTGCTGCCGTCTTTCTGAAGGAAAAGATTCGTCCAGAAAACCTTTTTGGTGAGTAGAGCTTTTCACACCCATGTAGATTTGTGTGTTGTGTTTTTTCCTGTTTTGGTTCCTCAAACATCCCTAGCTTATCACAGTTCTTCTGTACCCTGTGAACTGTTACAAGCTGATTATTAGTTGTGTAATTCCTTTGTGGGAAATGTTGGCTCGCCTGGGTACGGCTACAGCAGCCACAAGATCAATGCTACGCAGTCCTGCCAGCATGTTTGTGGTGCATATGCAATAGGGAGTATCTATTGATTTTGTCAAAGCAGCCAGGGAAAAGCATGCTGCTCTTCTTCCGTTTTTAACTGCCCAGAGCTTTTCGACGTGTGTGGCCAGAAGCATATAATAACACGAGTCTCATAATTATATGCTTTTCATTCTCGTCTGGCAGACGAGACATTCAGTCCCATCTCCCCAGCAGACTATAGAGGAAACCATACCTGACAGCCCATACAGTTTACCAGTATAAAATAAAGTTTCTTTTATTAATTTTGGGGGATATGGCCGTATTGGAAAATGGATACAGGAAAACATAATTTTCATGAGATTTTGTTGTTATTTTAAACTGAGCAAAGAGACTGAAAAATTGTCGAACAAGCAGCTGACACATGCCATCGCCAAATGCACATTGACTGGCCGAGTGCAATAGGCTTTTCTCGCCGCATTTCTCATCAGAAGTGAGAGTTGAAGTCGTACATGCATATTTAGCACAACATTGCTTCTTCCTTCCATTGCCACACGTGCCGGTTGGAATTCAGAATGTTGCTGCTACCAGCAAAAAAACGAAAGACCCTGGCCTGCATAAGGGAAATACAGGTTCACAAACTCTGGACTAAGGTTTACACCCAAAAGGGGTTGACAGCTATGGGAAACAGAGTGTAGTGCTAAAGCTGAGCCCAGGTCAAGTAGGGATCAAAGCTAAGTCTCACTGCCGGATGAAACTTTAGCCATTGGGGTCTCAGTGCCGTATGAAACTTTAGCCATTGGGGTCTCAGTGCCGTATGGAACTTTCTCACTGGGGTTTCTTCACTGCCGATGAACTTTAGCCATTGGGGTCTCACTGCCGGATGAAACTTTAGCCATTGGGGTCTCACTGCCGGATGAAACTTTAGCCATTGGGGTCTCACTGCCGGATGAAACTTTAGCCATTGGGGTCTCACTGCCGGATGGAACTTTAGCCATTGGGGTCTCACTGCCGTATGGAACTTTAGCCATTGGGGTCTCACTGCCGTATGGAACTTTAGCCATTGGGGTCTCACTGCCGTATGGAACTTTAGCCATTGGGGTCTCAGTGCCGGATGAAACTTTAGCCATTGGGGTCTCAGTGCCGTATGAAACTTTAGCCATTGGGGTCTCAGTGCCGTATGAAAACTTTAGCCATTGGGGTCTCACTGCCGGTATGGAACTTTAGCCATTGGGGTCTCACTGCCGGATGAAACTTTAGCCATTGGGGTCTCACTGCCGGATGAAACTTTAGCCATTGGGGTCTCACTGCCGGATAAAACTTTAGCCATTGGGGTCTCACTGCCGTATGGAACTTTTAGCCATTGGGGTCTCACTGCCGTATGGAACTTTAGCCATTGGGGTCTCACTGCCGTATGGAACTTTAGCCATGGGGTCCATCCGTATGAAACTTTAGATCGGGGTCTCAGTGCCGTATGAACTTTAGCCATGGGGTCTCAGTGCCGTATGGAACTTTACCATCGGGGTCTCAGTGCCGTATGAAATTTACCCATGGGGTTCACTGATTTTAGCCATCGGGGTCTCAGTGCCGTATGGAACTTTAGCCATCGGGGTCTCACTGCCGTATGGAACTTTAGCCATTGGGGTCTCACTGCCGTGTGAAACTTTAGCCATTGGGG
>JABMCL010002135.1:0-75000 GCA_018857735.1 Alviniconcha marisindica | reverse complement strand
CCTCAGTGCTATTGTGATAGGTAA
Organism: Alviniconcha marisindica; assembly: GCA_018857735.1. Classification (NCBI taxonomy): domain Eukaryota; kingdom Metazoa; phylum Mollusca; class Gastropoda; family Provannidae; genus Alviniconcha; species Alviniconcha marisindica. The sequence goes on along the minus strand of JABMCL010002135.1, from coordinate 74,976 downwards.
GTAATCAGTACTATTGTGATAGGTAAGTAATCAGTGCTATTGTGATAGGTAAGTAATCATGTCTCAGTGCTATTGTGATAGGTAAGTAATCAGTACTATTGTGATAGGTAAGTAATCAGTGCTATTGTGATAGGTAAGTAATCATGTCTCAGTGCTATTGTGATAGGTAAGTAATCAGTACTATTGTGATAGGTAAGTAATAGGTAAGTAATCATGTCTCAGTGCTATTGTGATAGGTAAGTAATCAGTGCTATTGTGATAGGTAAGTAATTGTATCTCAGTGCTATTGTGATAGGTAAGTAATCAGTGCTATTGTGATAGGTAAGTAATCAGTGCTATTGTGATAGGTAAGTAATCATGTCTCAGTGCTATTGTAATAGGTAAGTAATCAGTGCTATTGTGATAGGTAAGTAATCATGTCTCAGTGCTATTGTGATAGGTAAGTAATCAGTGCTATTGTGATAGGTAAGTAATCAGTGCTATTTTGATAGGTAAGTAATCAGTGCTATTGTGATAGGTAAGTAATCATGTCTCAGTGCTATTGTGATAGATAAGTAATCAGTGCTATTGTGATAGGTAAGTAATCATGCCTCAGTGCTATTGTGATAGGTAAGTAATCATGTCTCAGTGCTATTGTGATAGGTAAGTAATCAGTGCTATTGTGATAGGTAAGTAATCAGTGCTATTGTGATAGGTAAGTAATCAGTGCTATTGTGATAGGTAAGTAATCGTATCTCAGTGCTATTGTGATAGGTAAGTAATTGTATCTCAGTGCTATTGTGATAGGTAAGTAATCATGCCTCAGTGCTATTGTGATAGGTAAGTAATCATGTCTCAGTGCTATTCTGGCAAGTGAGTAATGACATTTCAGTGTCTGCTATTTCTGTGTTCAGAATTATTTTGCTGGCCACAGAATTTAGCAGCAACAGCAGCAGTAGTTAGTGAGCAGCCTTTTTCTGTGTTGCAGGCATCGTCTTTTACAAGGAGTTTCAGGGGATGACCAGCATGGACATCGGCATGTTTCTGTTTGGGTATGTGGCCGTTTCACTTGTTTACCAGCTTCATAACAAAACACCTTCACTTCTCATTCCCTCAGAGTTTATTGCTCCTCTTTTCTGTGAAATGGGTTACTGGTGTGAAGAAATGATCAAGTCCATTTGTGCTAGTCATCATCTTCCAAAGACTTTGCTTTTTCTTAGTACCTTAATTTTCAGACTGTAAAGTGATACTTTCTTCCTCAAACTTGACCCTGCACCTTATAATCGGTAGTGTCTTCTTTGTAAATAACATGTGGCACACATGCTTTTCCAAGGAATGATAATGATTATTTTGAACCTGAAACAGTGGCTGCATCAAACTAAAACAGAAATTGAGTACCTTGTTCTTGCCAATCGACAGAGGGTACGATTCCAGAAATGGGATTTTGAATGACCCAGTGTGCCTATTCACACTGTCAGCATATCGTAGCATTTACTCAAAGTTGGAAGATTATGACACCAAAAAGAAAACACACACTGATGTCAAATATGAATGAGAGAAAATGGCAGCAGCTTTGATTTCAGCTTCATCTTGTTACCAAGTCCTGTGAGAAACGGAAAAAATTGGGTTAGCTGATTAGTGTCTGCTGTGCTGTTTGCCTTTAGAAAATGATGCCGCTACCATTTTAATTGTCCTTTCAGGTGCCTGTTGTCCTTTGTGGATGTGTAGTTCATCGCTGTGGGCTGCTGTTTCAATTGTCCTTTCAGGTGCCTGTTGTACTTTGTGGCTGTGTACTTCATCCCTATGGGCTACAGTTTTAATTGTCCTTTCAGGTGCCTGTTGTCCTTTTGGCTGTGTACTTCATCGCTGTGGGCTACAGTTTCAGTTGTCCTTCCAGGTGCCTGTTGTCCTTTGCGGCTGTGTACTTCATCATGGTGGCTGCAGTTTTAACTCCTTTCAGGTGCCTGTTGTCCTTTGTGGCGGTGTACTTCATCACAGTGGGCTAGAGTTTTAATTGTCCTTTCATGTGCCTGTTGTCCTTCATGGCTGTGTACTTCATCATGGTGGGCTAGAGTTTTAATTGTCCTTTCAGGTGCCTGTTGTTCTTTGTGGCTGTGTACTTCATCATGGTGGGCTAGAGTTTTAATTGTCCTTTCAGGTGCCTGTTGTCCTTTGTAGCTGTGTACTTCATTATGGTGGGCTACAGTTTTAATTGTCTTTTCAGGTGCCTGTTGTCCTTTGTAGATGTGTACTTCATCGCTGTGGGCTACAATTTTAACTGTCCTTTCGGGTGCCTGTTGTCCTTTGTAGATGTGTACATCATTGCTGTGGGCTACAGTTTTAATTGTCCTTTCAGGTGCCTGTTGTCCTTTATGGCTGTGTACATCATTGCTGTGGGCTAGTTTTAATTGTCCTTTCAGGTGCCTGTTGTTCTTTGTGGCTGTGTGCTTCATCACAGTGGCTACAGTTTTAATTGTCCTTTCAGGTGCCTATTGTCCTTCGTGGCTGTGTACTTCATCACGGTGGGCAGCCTGTTTGAAGCGGCCAAAGAGGGGCTCACTGCCCAGCATCGGGTTTCTGCTGAACTGGTTCCAGGTGAGTTCATCCCAGCCAGCCCCCCACCTCCACCATGGTTAGCACATAACTATTCTGTATGTAGCTTGGTGTTACTATGTGTGTCTGTGTGTGAGTGAGAGAGAGAGTGTTTGTGTGTGTGTGGGTAGGTCGGTGGGCCGGGGAGGGGGGGGGCTCGATGTTGTCACCAGAGTGTGCCATATTTCAGCCTGGATTGGATGCTGTAGCTGGAGTGTGTCATGATTCAGCATGGATTGGATGCTGTAGCTGGAGTGTGTCATGATTCAGCATGGATTGGATGCTGTAGCTGGAGTGTGTCATGATTCAGCATGGATTGGATGCTGTAGCTGGAGTGTGTCATGATTCAGCATGGATTGGATGCTGTAGCTGGAGTGTGTCATGATTCAGCATGGATTGGATGCTGTAGCTGGAGTGTGTCATGATTCAGCATGGATTGGATGCTGTAGCTGGAGTGTGTCATGATTCAGCATGGATTGGATGCTGTAGCAGGAGTGTGTCATGATGCAGCATGGATTGGATGCTGTAGTTGGAGTGTGTCATGATTCAGCATGGATTGGAAGCTGTAGCTGGAGTGTGTCATGATTCAGCATGGATTGGATGCAGTAGCTGAGGTGTCATGTTTCAGCCAGGATGCTTTTGCCAGAGTGGGTCATGTTTCAGTCTGGATGCTGTAGCTGGGAGTGTCATGTTTCAGCCTGGATGCTGTAGCTGGAGTGTGTTGTGTTTCAGCCTGGATGCTGTAGCTGGAGTTTGTCATGTTTCAGCCTAGATTGGATGCAGTAGCTGGAGTGTGTCACGTTTCAGCGTGGATGCTGTAGCTGCAGTGTGTCATGTTTCAGCCTGGATTGGATGCAGTAACTGAGTGTGTTGTGTTTCAGCTGGGATACACAGCTGAGTGTCATGTTTCAGCCTGGATGCTGTAGCTGGAGTGTGTCATGTTTCAGCCTGGATGCTGTAGCTGGAGTGTGTCATGTTTCAGCCTGGATGCAGTAGCTGGAGTGTGTCACGTTTTAGTCTGGATTGGATGCTGTAGCTGGAGTGTGTCATGTTTCAGCCTGGATGCAGTAGCTGAGTGTGTTGTGTTTCAGCCTGGATGCAGTAGCTGAGTGTGTTGTGTTTCAGCCTGGATGCTGTAGCTGCAGTGTGTCATGAATCAGCCTGGACTGGATGCAGTAGCTGAGTGCGTCGTGTTTCATCCTGGATATAGTAGCTGAGTGTGTCATGTTTCAGCCTGGATGCTGTAGCTGGAGTGTGTCACATTTCAGTCTGGATTGGATGCTGTTTTGGCCTGGATGCAGTAGCTGGAATGTGTCATGTATCAGCGTGGATGCTGTAGCTGGAGTGTGTCATGTTTCAGCCTGGATTGGATGCAGTAGCTGAGTGTGTCATGTTTCAGCCTGAATACACAGCTGAGTGTGTCATGTTTCAGCCTGGATGCAGTAGCTGGAGTGTGTCATGTTTCAGCCTGGATTGGATGCAGTAGCTGAGTGTGTCATGTTTCAGCCTGAATACACAGCTGAGTGTGTCATGTTTCAGCCTGGATGCTGTAGCTGGAGTGTGTCACGTTTCAGTCTGGATTGGATGCTGTAGCTGGAGTGTGTCATGTTTCAGCCTGGATGGTGTTGCCAGAGTGTGTCATGTTTCAGTCTGGATTGGATGCAGTAGCTGAGTGTGTCATGTTTCAGCCTGGATGCTGGCCAATGTGCACGTGGGGCGGGTGCAGCCACAGGTGGAAGTGGAGCACTTGGTGGACCCGCAGCATGACACCAGCGACCGCACCCCCATCCTCACCTCCCAGCACCCACCTCCCATCACACTGGCCGACGAACTGGAGAGCGCTCAGCAGGATGCAGAGGAGGAAATCGTTACTTTGGACTCCGCAGCTTCTGCAGGAAAGTCCAGTCCACTCAAGTCGTATGGCTCCACACAGTAGAGTGTCCAGTCAGGAATATGGCTTCATGACCAGAAATGACCAGGCCGCTGTAGTCATGTAGTTCCGTTCATAACAGAGTATTCAGTAAAATGTCGGGTCTGTGATCCCCAGGGTTCCATTCAGTCAGTTCAGCAAAGTGTCAGGTTTGTGATCCGCAGGGTTCCATCCAGTCAGTTCCATAAGGAGCCAGGACCTTTCCAGAAACATCATCCCCCCCCCCCCCCCCCCCTTTTCCCCCTCTCCCCCCAGTCAAGTCGGTTGGCCAGAGTCTGTCAACCTGTATTTCCGTTATGCACGCTGGGGTCTTTTGTTTTTTCGCTGGTATCAGCGGCATTTTGAATTCAAACGGCATGTGTGGCAGTGGAAGGAAGAAGCAATGTTGTGCTAAATATGCATGCACGACTTCAAATCTCACTTCTGACAAGATTTCTTAGCCTATTGCACTGGGCCAGTCAGTGTGTTGCATTTGGCGATGGTGTGTGTCAGCTGCTCGTTCCAGAGTTTTTTAAATCTTTTCGCTCAGTTTAAAACACCAAGAAAATCTCATGAAAATGATGTTTTTCTGTATCCATTTTCCAATAAGGTCATATGCCCAGAAAATAAAGAACAAACTGTTTTTTATACTGGTAAACTGTATGGGTTGGCAGGTATGAAAGCGTGCTTGGCTTACAACAGGGGCTATCTTCAGCGATCGTTTTTGTGAATTTGGTCTTCTCAGCAAGTAGTTGCTCTGGATGGCCACTGCGGTAGCCTAGCTGGACTCTTTGTCCTGTACACTGTAGTTGTTGTTTTTTCTGCTCATCTGACAAGGCCTGTAGTCCCTGAACTGTTGCTTGTGTTTCAGATTCTAATGGCTGCATGTTGACAAGGGAGATAAGTAGATGCCAGTAGATACTGACCGAAAGACATCAGACAAACACAATTACAAAGACCTGAGTTGCCTACAGTAAGTTACTCTCACCTGGCATGCATATAAATACAAAGTACATAAATAAATAAGTACAAGGTCAACAAAGAGGATGTACCTCTGGTGGAGTTTATCTACCTTGTGTTTACTCCCATGCCACGTGAGAGTTACACTAGGCGGCTCAGCTCTTTGTTATTGTGCTTGTGTGAGGTCTTTCAAGCGCTAATTAACTCCCTTGTGTGTTGATTTTGCATTGACTGCTAGTTGATGTCTGCGGACTGCTCTGCTCCATCCTCCATCTGAACATTTATTTTGCCTCTAATGTGCCATCTCGCTCATCTGGCTGAAATGAAAAGATGGCCCAGCCAGAATAACCAGGTTTACTGCTGTGCTGAAATGAAAAGACGGCTCAGCAAGAATAACCAGGTTGTTTACTGCTGTTCTGAAATGAAAAGATGGCCCAGCCTGAATAACCAGGTTTACTGCTGTGCTGAAATGAAAAGACGGCTCAGCAAGAATAACCAGGTTTACTGCTGTGCTGAAATAAAAAGACGGCTCGGCAAGAATAACCAGGTTGTTTACTGCTGTTCTGAAATGAAAAGATGACTCAGCCAGAATAACCAGGTTTACTGCTGTGCTGAAATGAAAAGATGGCTCAGCCGAGAATAACCAGGTTGTTTACTGCTGTTCTGAAATGAAAAGATGACTCAGCCAGAATAACCAGGTTTACTGCTGTGCTGAAATGAAAAGATGACTCAGCCAGAATAACCAGGTTTACTGCTGTGCTGAAATGAAAAGATGGCTCAGCCAGAATAACCAGGTTTACTGCTGTGCTGAAATGAAAAGATGGCTCAGCCAGAATAACCAGGTTTACTGCTGTGCTGAAATGAAAAGATGGCTCAGCCAGAATAACCAGGTTTACTGCTGTGCTGAAATGAAAAGATGGCCCAGCCAGAATAACCAGGTTTACTGCTGTGCTGAAATGAAAAGATGACTCAGCCAGAATAACCAGGTTTACTGCTGTGCTGAAATGAAAAGATGGCTCAGCCAGAATAACCAGGTTTACTGCTGTGCTGAAATGAAAAGATGGCCCAGCCGGAATAACCAGGTTTACTGCTGTGCTGAAATGAAGATGACTCAGCCAGAATAACCAGGTTTACTGTTGTGCTGAAATGAAAAGATGGCTCAGCCAGAATAACCAGGTTGTTTACTGCTGTGCTGAAATGAAAAGACGGCTCAGCCAGAATAACCAGGTTGTTTACTGCTGTGCTAAAATGAAAAGACGGCTCAGCCAGAATAACCAGGTTTACTGCTGTGCTGAAATGAAAAGATGGCCCAGCCAGAATAACCAGGTTTACTGCTGTATCTGTAGGCTAAATGCCATTTTGTTTTGCTCCAGATAATAGATATTTTGCTACTGTTATTGTTGCTTTTAGATCTGTTTTTGGCCAGAGTAGCAGTCATTTTACTGCTGTTTTTGGGGCTTGGTTTTTGCTTTTAAGTCTGTTTTGGGTCAAAATGTATGTGTTTTTATGCCATTAATTTTTGCGTGTTAGATGTGCTTTTGGTCAAAGAACCAATTTCCCCCCTGCATTGTGTCATGTTTGCTGTTAAATCTGTTTCCAGGTGAGAGTGGATATATCTATGCTATTTGTTTTGCTGTTAGATCTGTTTTGGGTCTAAAGAGTCGATCCTTTTTTTTCTCACCTGTTTTCCTTTTTAAGTCTGTTTCTGAGCAAAAGAGTTGATATTTTTGTACCATTAATTTTGCTGTAAAATCTTTTCTTGGGGTGTAACTAGTAAATACATTCTAGTCAAATAATCAACCCGCCAGTTGGCTTTAGTTTGCCTCGGTACGTTTGCACTTCCTAGTCTGTGTGCACCTTAGATCCCTGTGGTGTATACACATGTACCATTTGTATGTTTTTACAGAAGGGAGAATAAATTTGTATAACATGTCATGTTGTGGTGCATATTGCATCAGGAAAGGTGATTCACATAGCATCTACAAGAGTCTTGAATAATGATTGATGATCAGTATATGATTATACGATAGCGATTCCTTTGTAAGGGAATGTGATTTACACTATTTACACCTATAGGTCTAACAAATTATGGGCATAAGAATTAAGAAGAGCTTCCAATTTAATTATTTTATTGACATATTACAGTATAATGATTGCTGATTTGTACAGCTTTGTTTTTACTTTCTTTGTTCTGGTGATCTCGGACTACTCAGTTTTGTTGTTTAAGTTTTCTTCTTTTTTTAATGGAAAAGATCATTGTTCACATTCCCACCCACTGAAATCTGTGATTTTGTAGAGAATTCCCACCTGGTGAATATAAATCACACTGTGTTCATCTTGCCGGAATGAAACTGCATGTAGTGATAGGCAGTTGGGGATCTGTGCATGTTTTAGAATGACTGTGATGATGAGGGATGTGGCGCTGGGCTGGAGGCCGACTGACAACAGGGATTCTGTCTGCCAGTTTCTGTCTCGTCGCTCACTTGAGCAGACCCACCAAGCACCTGAAGCATCTTACCATAGTATTTGGCATTGGTGACCGTGTTATTTGACCGAAAAACACAGGAAATAAGTGTTTGCATGCCGTAAAATAATAAGTAAACATGGTGCTTAACATCCACAGAAGCCATGAGGCTTATTAGGGAAGGGGAGAATGGGGGGAAGAGAGTATGGAGGTGGGGGGAAGAGGGAGATTATATTCCTATCGCTACACTGTCACCACCAGAATGACTCCTGCATTAAGATGGGCAGTGATGAGAGCCATTTTAATATTTCATTAATTGTGAGGGACAAAGTCACAAGACAGTGCCCACAGACCACAACTTTTGAAGAGAAAGGAGAGCTGAAGCAGATTTGAACCGAGGTCCCTCTGCTTGCGCCTTACCGTTAGGCCAAACCGGCTCACAAGGGTATAAACTTACTGAACAACGCAAACTCAGCTGCTGTCACTTGCTGTGTGCTGTCAACACTCTTCTGCTGTTGATGCATGTGTCGGTCAATCGGCACATGTTGCATGCGTTTTGTGACTGCACGTTTTGTGGGCATCACTTTGACAGTGTCTCACGACATCGTACCAACGAGACGCCATTACCTTGACCGATTTACGACACACTTTGCTAAAAGCAGTCTTTTTCTTCAGCTGATGCACAAATACAAAATTTGAACATTTGTCATGCTCCCATTCAGCCAAAATATGTTTTTTGTCACCAAAATTGAGACACAACACTTTGCCTATGTGCGCTAAAAGACACTCTGCACATCTGTTCTAAAGCTGCCAATATGCACCAAGTAAGAATCACAACATTTGGGAATGTATCCTCAAAATTGTATTGGCTGAATGTGGACCTTGGTTTGTCATCATATTTTTGAAAATTGCATAAGATTTTTGTATTACGATATAGGAATTAAAATCCTCTAAAATTGCATAAAAGCTATGGGCAAAACTTTAGGAGGGAGCAACACTGTTTTACAATTACAGTGCATCTGCAAGGGTGTGTTTCTGTCTCATGTCACTTGAGGAGCTGTGTAGCAACACTATTTTACAGAGGGTTTCCACAGTTCTGTTTCTGTCTCATCTGTCACTTGAGGTAGATATGTAGCAACACTGTTTTACGGGGTTCCGTTCGTTTCTGTCTCATCTGTCACTTGAGGTAGATATGTAGCAACACTGTTTTACAGAGGGTCTCCACAGTTCTGTTTCTGTCTCATCTGTCACTTGAGGTAGATATGTAGCAACACTGTTTTACAGAGGGTCTCCACGTTCTGTTTCTGTCTCATCTGTCACTTGAGGTAGATATGTAGCAACACTGTTTTACAGAGGGTCTCCACAGTTCTGTTTCTGTCTCATCTGTCACTTGAGGTAGATATGTAGCAACACTGTTTTACAGAGGGTCTCCACAGTTCTGTTTCTGTCTCATCTGTCACTTGAGGTAGATATGTAGCAACACTGTTTTACAGTGGGTCTCCAGAGTCATGTTAATTGATTGATCACTTTTACGCAGCACTACATAATGTGTCAGAAAATGTCACTAATTGGTTGTGACTCAGCTGGTACCATGTGATGTGTTGCTAGCCAACCAGACGGGCAAAGATTGTTAGACATGTCATGACAAACAGCTTACTGTAGATTTTTACGTTTTTTCATCATCAGGTCTGTGCACAGAGCTTCTGTGATTATGTTCAGAGTTCAGTTATTGGTCCGGGGATTTCTTTTACTTTTTTTGTAGCTTGCCTTGAAGAGAAGTACATAATTATACTTTTACCTTGTGATGTGGCTGTTTTAGCCTCACTGAAGTGACTAAATAACACAGTCATCAAGGTGTGGTAAATCAAGAGATGGTACATCAAGAGATGGTACACCAAGAGGTGGTACATCAAGAGATGGTACACCAAGCATTGGTACACCAAGAGGTGGTACATCAAGAGATGGTATATCAAGAGATGGTACATCAAGAGGTGGTACACCAAGAGATGGTACATTAAGAGATGGTACACCAAGAGGAGGTACACCAAGAAGAGGTATATCAAGAGATAGTACATCAAGAGGCAGTACACCAAAAGGTGGAACATTAAGAGATGGTATATCAAGAGATGGTACATCAAGAGATGGTATACCAAGAGGTGGTACATCAAGAGGTGGTACATCAAGAGATGGTACTCCAAGAGGAGGTACATCAAGAAGTGGTACATCAAGAGATGGTACATCAAGAGATGGTACACCAAGAGGAGGTACATCAAGAGATGGTACATCAAGAGGAGGTACATCAAGAGATGGTACACCAAGAGATGTTACATCAAGAGATGGTACACCAAGAGGTGGTACACCAAGAGATGGTACATCAAGAGGTGGTAAACCAAGAGATGGTACATCAAGAGATGGTACACCAAGAGGTGGTACACCAAGAGATGGTACATCAAGAGATGGTATACCAAGAGGTGGTACACCAAGAGATGGTACATCAAGAGGTGGTAACTGAGGTTGTCACGTGATTCATGCATCTACGTCTTCCGGTTGTTGTCAATCTCCATCTTCCTCCCCCATCACCAAGGTCAGATGGAAACACCGGCTCCTCTCACGGAAGCTGCTATGTTCCTTAGGGATGTCAGTCCCTGTACAGTTTCTGTGTTGGGGGCAGATCATCAGGCCAGACATTGTCTTAGTGCATTTTTATTAACTCATTGTTGCTCCCTGGGTGTTCACATTCAGTGCCGTCTGTGGAGATACAGTGCTTTTGTATGTGTGTCTGTGCATGAACAGATATAGTGCTTTTGTATGTGTGTCTGTGCATGAACAGATACAGTGCTTTTGTATGTGTGTCTGTGCATGAACAGATACAGTGCTTTTGTACGTGTGTCTGTGCATGAACAGATACAGTGCTTTTGTATGTGTGTCTGTGCATGAACAGATACAGTGCTTTTGTATCTGTGTCTGTGCATGAACAGATACAGTGCTTTTGTATCTGTGTCCATGCATAGATATAGTGCTTTTGTATGTGTGTCCATGCACAAACATCCTAAACCAAAGTTTATCCCAAGTGTTGTGACTGCATCTTGACATTATACTATCATTTGTGATTTTTTTCTTCTTCTTCTTTGAATGAAACAATGTTTTCCTGTCTAGTCAATGCATTTTTCATGACATTCATTCCAGGTTTGGAATATATTGATAATGTATCTGGTCCAACAGTTCTGATTGTATTTCTGTTTGACTGGTAACACATGGTTGAAGTGATTCAGGTATATGTACATTGTTACCACTATGTCTGGAGTGTAGCTATGTTCAGAGAATTAGAAAGGTGCATGTTGGTGGTCAGATGTTTGGTAGACTGTTGTCATGCGGTTTTACTGTCCATGTCACAATTTGATGTGCACATTTTCACTGCGAATTAACATTTCTGTGTGGCTGTGTGTATTTTGTCTGCAGTTGTTTTGTTTCATGCTACAGACATTTTTTAACACTGGTGATGTGTTTTGTTGGAATCTCTGAATCTCACCTCTGTTTTCTTTCCCCTTCCCCTTTTTAACTTTAAGAACATCCCTGTCAACAGCAGTTTTATGGAAATTACTTCTGAGTTGTAATTTCAGTTTCCAGCCAGGGAAAATGCTTTAGACATTTTGATTTAAAAGAAAGCTGTGCAGCCCCAAATTCTCAAACTTTCGTCAACACACAAGTTAAACAATTAAGCCACTGTTACTATGTTTTTCTGTCTTTGCGGAGATTTTGCGTTAAGTGAGATCCAAGCGCTGCTGCAATTATTACTGAACAGTAATATGTGTGTGTACTGCCTGGTACTTTGACTTGCCGTCAAACATGAAATCCAGCTGGTGGAAGCAATTGAATTGTCACACTCCAGGATTTATTGTTTTTGTTTTTGTACACAGAACTTAGTTTTAGGATGTGAAAAAACAAAGCATCTATGGTATACATATTGTTGAATTCAGGACAGAGTCAGTATTGTTAAATTCAAGACATAACAGCATGGATCAGGGATGTTGGAAGGATGACAGACTGCCGGAGAATTTTGGTACAGTGCTGTGCGTGTATGCATGCACCCCACATACAGAGCTATGCTGTAGATTGTGTACGCAACACTATGGGACCTGCTTCAAGGCTTGCTGTTCACAGTGCAAAGCTTACTCATTGGCAATCAGCATTTGTAAGGTGACATACAGTGTACATTTGTGTAGGCACTAAGTTCACAAGGTGCCAAACAGATCACTGTGGGTTAATTTCACAAGCTGCCAAACTGATCACTATGGGTTAAGTTCACAAACTGCCAAACGGATTACTGTGGGTTAATTTTACAAGGTGCCAAACAGATCACTATGGGTTAATTTCACAAACTGCCAAACACATCACTGTGGGTTAATTTCACAAGCTGCCAAACAGATCACTATGGGTTAAGTTCACAAACTGCCAAACGGATCACTGTGGGTTAATTTCACAAGCGGCCAAACAGATCACTATGGGTTAATTTCACAAGCTGCCAAACAGATCACTGTGGGTTAAGTTCACAAGGTGCCAAACAGATCACTGTGGGTTAATTTCACAAACTGCCAAACACATCACTGTGGGTCAATTTCACAAGGTGCCAAACAGATCACTGTGGGTTAATTTCACAAGCTGCCAAACAGATCATTGTGGGTTAAGTTCACAAACTGCCAAACGGATCACTGTGGGTTAATTTCACAAGCTGTCGAACAGATCACTGTGGGTTAATTTCACAAACTGCCAAACACATCACTGTGGGTTAATTTCACAAGCTGCTGAACAGATCACTGTGGGTTAATTTCACAAGCTGTCGAACAGATCACTGTGGGTTAACTTCACAAGCTGCCAAACAGATCACTGTGGGTTAATTTCACAAACTGTGGGTTAATTTCACAAGCTGCCAAACAGAACACTGTAGGTTAAGTTCACAAACTGCCAACAGATCACTGTGGGTTAAGTTCACAAACTGCCAAACAGATATTGTAGGTAAGCCTTTGTTATGAAACAGGGGGTATTTTGAGGCCAGCACATGTGGGTTTTATGTCCCAAGCCAACCCTTTCTGCTCTTATCTTGTAAAGAGCAAATCGACAAGGATATGCCTGAAGGGACTCAAATTGGAAGCCAAAAAGTATTTTTGTGACACGAGTATTGATACAGAAACCATATGAAGCTTGCAAATGGAAGTATTTCAATTTGCACTTAATCTACATTTTCATGGTACCTGGCATATGTGGTTGGATTCCACTTAAATGTCACGTACACTGAAAGAACTGTGTAGCATGTCTCTCACCGCTGTTCTACCCTTAAATAAATAAACAAACACCACAGATGCTGATAAAACTGGGTAGCACATCTCTTGCGGCTATTTTACCCTTAAATAAATAACCATCACATACACTGATAGAACTGGGCAGCACTGCTCTTGCAGCTGTTCTACCCTTCAATAAATAACCATCACATACACCGATAGGATTGGGTGGCACTGCTTGTCCGGGTGCTGAACTCAACAAAGGCAGCCCATATTTTCCACAAGGGAGTCATAGTTTGCTAATTTTAGCCAATGTTCAAGATGTGGCCAGTTCACCAGCTTCTTAAGTCATCGCATCTACTGAACGTTGATTGTAGGATGTGCGGATTTTAAAACAACAGTCCCTGGTCTTCATTTTCCCCCATAGAACAATTTTCGTGCAATTCCCAAGTTCATTATTTGCGTCATTTTTGAAACCTTCCTTTTTGGGTTAAATTTATTTTTTAAATGCTGTGATTCCATGTTTGATTATTATACAAGTATTCCTGTTTTGCTTCAGGTTTTCCTGAATGTGTACTGGCAATATGTGGAAATTAAAATAAATAAATGAGTGAAACATCAATGTTTTGTATTGATGTGTGAGTGAAGAATACAATCCTCTCCTCCCTGCTGTCAACCTCTCTCTGTGTCTCTGTCTCTCTCTCTCTCTCACACACACACACACACACACACAGAGGCAGCAACAGGATCGGTCATCACATACTGATTTACTTTACAACTTTGTAAAACATTCACAAGACTGACATATGGACATGTGTTAAAGATTAAAACTGAAGTCTTCATATTTTTTTTATTTTTTTTAAGGTAATGGCAGTGCTGACTGTGGGTTTCAGTTCCAATTAGCTTTGCTGAAAGCCCAGTGGAACCCCCACAGTAACATCACAGTTTTTGTCAGCTCTTCTCTTCATTTCGTATGATCTATTACCCCATGTAAATATACCCGTGAAGGTCATCCTTCTTTTCCTGGTGGGCAGCAACTCTAGTTGCAACTGTTTGTGTTGCGCAGTTTCTGCCATTAGGCCCCAACTGTTGGCAAAGTCACAAATCTCAATTTCAGTTCACAGTGCAACTCCATCTTCTTTGGGGGAGGGGAGGGGGAGCCATGCTTGAAGAGTTGTGTCCCTTGTGCTTCTATCTACACTGAGATCGTCTATAACTTTGTGGTAATTCTCAGCACCCCAAAACGTGGAAACTGATGATTAGACTGAAAACAAATACAAATTCCCTTTCATATCACACTGTCTTGAGTTACCTGCTTCTCTGTGACTGTAGCAACAACAACAATGGCTTACGGTGGCTGAGGCACCATGGTCCGAAAGAATTCCGAACCTTTTCTTCATTTTTGGTCTGACATAAAGTCTGTTGTACCGTGTGTTGCAGAAAACTGCGTTCAACTGTCATGTGGGATTTGAATCTCTTGTTCCAAATTTATGTGCAAACCCACATGGAGTGTAGACTACCCTCAAAAGTGCTGTGGGTCATGAACCCCTATGAAACATACTCCGGGCCACTTCTGACATTCCAAAGTTGCGTCGGAATGGAGGCTACCCTTGAAAGTACTTGGAGTTGCTGGCAATGCTCAACAGCACTGGTGGGTTTAGGCTGCGTTCAAAAGGACTGTGGGTTTCGGCTGCGTTCAAAAGGACTGTGGGTTTCGGCTGCGTTCAAAAAGACTGTGGGTTTCGGCTGCGTTCAAAAGGACTGTGGGTTTCGGCTGCGTTCAAAAGGACTGAGGGCTTAGGATGTTTTCAAAAATATTGTGGGTTGTAGGTGACCCAGTGTCCTTGAGTCTGCCTCTTGGCCTTGTCGCAGGTGTTGAACAGCGACTTGTACACGGTGCTGGCCTTGGGGTCATCCTGGATGGTCTTGCAGCTCTTGGCTGGTCGGCTGTCTCCTTCCTTCCCATTGGTCACCTTGCTGCTGCCTCCCTTGCTCCCATTGGCTAGCTTGCTGTCTCCTTTGCCTCCATTGGTCACCTTGCTTTCTCTGCTGCTCCCATTGGCCAGCTTGGAGCTGTGCTGAGCTGTCCCATTGGTCAACTTGGAGCTGCCGGCAGCACCGCTGGTGGAAGGGGAGGAGGACGTGGAGGGTTCAGGGCAGGGTCTCTTGGCACTGGTGGCGCCCTCTGGAAAATCATCCCCAGGCAATTTAAACATGCATGTTTTGTCTTCAGGAAAGTCATCCACAGGCAATTTAAACATGCATGTTTTGTCTTCAGGAAAGTCATCCACAGGCAATTTAAACATGCATGTTTTGTCTTCAGGAAAGTCATCCACAGGCAATTTAAACATGCATGTTTTGTCTTCAGGAAAATCATCCACAGGCAATTTAAACACGCATGTTTTGTCTTCAGGAAAATCATCCACAGGCAATTTAAACACGCATATTTTGTCTTCAGGAAAATCATCCACAGGCAATTTAAACATGCATGTTCCGTCTTCAGGAAAGTCATCCACAGGCAATTTAAACATGCATGTTTGTCTTCAGGAAAGTCATCCACAGGCAATTTAAACATGCATGTTTGTCTTCAGAACTGTCTCTGTTTAGAGACTGGGGTCCCACATGAGGAAGAACAGGGAGGCCTGGGCAGAAACTGTACGCACCTTTAACACTAACACCGAAGATGGGGAAAACTAATTCGTTCTTCAGAGGGGGAGGATGGGTGGGGTTGTGCTGTGGTGGCAGGGATGGAACCAGAATTACAAGCGTGATTGAAGCATACACCACTGTGCAACTGAATACAGCACACAAACTGGTCTAAAATATAGGTTAAAAAAAACTTTAAAAAACTTACACCCCCCCCCTCCCCCCCACAAGGCACATGTATGCGAAATTGTGACGATGAACACTGCTCACCTTCTGATGTACATGTCTCTGCTGGTGCAGTGTGTTTTCCAGCTTTCTTGGCCTTCTGTAAGTGAAAAGAAAGCAACTGTCTGTAATACAGTCAAACTCAAACACTGTCATAGTGGCCAGAAAGGTTAATGAAGTGATACTGTAAACTGGTGCACGGTTGTATACCATGGTGTACACAGAATGTGTGCTGAACTGGCAGCACTTTCACGTGGAACCAGCCATGTAACAACCCAAACAGTGCCATAAGTACATCACTTCAGCGGAGATTCAAAAAACACTACAAAAAGGCTACAGTCACTCATTCAGAATCACACGCAACAAGAGCGCTGCAAAGTGCTGTATGAAATAAAAATCAATATATATATATGATAGGACCCTAGTCAGTGGTTAGCAACACCCATGATGCAGAACCTAAAACAAACAAAAAATGCTTGTGGACAGGTATCACCTAAAATGTCTGCTTATGCTGAGGGACTGACTGTTCCCAGCATGAGTTACAGGCAGAGCCATGCCAGGCAGCCTGGAGCCCACACCACAACACTCCCGCAGAGCAGCTGTTTCTGACTCCCACAGAGCAGCTGTTCCTGACTCCCACAGAGCAGCTGTTCCTGACTCCTGCAGAGCAGCTGTTCCTGACTCACACAGAACAACTGCTTCTGACTCCCACAGAACAGCTGCTTCTGACTCCCACAGAACAGCTGCTTCTGACTCCCACAGAACAGCTGCTTCTGACTCCCACAGAACAGCTGTTTCCGACTCCCACAGAACAGCTGTTTCTGACTCCCACAGAGCAGCTGTTCCTGACTCCCACAGAACAGCTGTTCCTGACTCTCACAAAGCAGCTGTTCCTGACTCCCACAGAGCAGCTGTTCCTGACTCCCACAGAACAGCTGTTCCTGACTCTCACAAAGCAGCTGTTCCTGACTCCCACAGAACAGCTGTTCCTGACTCTCACAAAGCAGCTGTTCCTGACTCCCACAGAGCAGCTGTTTCAGGTACCCACAGAGCAGCTGTTTCAGGCACCCACAGAGCAGCTGTTTCAGACACCCACAGAGCAGCTGTTTCAGACACCCACAGAACAACTGCTTCTGACTCCCACAGAACAGCTGTTCCTGACTCCCACAGAACACTACTTCTGACTCCCACAGAGCAGCTGTTTCTGACTCCCACACAGCAGCTGTTTCTGGCTCCCACAGAGCAGCTGTTTCTGGCTCCCACAGAGCAGCTGTTCCTGACTCCCAAAGAACACTGTTTCTGACTCCCACAGAGCAGCTGTTTCTGATACCCACAAAGAAGCTGTTTCTGATACCCACAAAGAAGCTGTTCCTGACTCCCACAAAGCAGCTGTTCCTGACTCCCACAGAACACTGTTTCTGACTCCCACAGAGCAGCTGTTTCTGATACCCACAAAGCAGCTGTTCGACCCACAAAGCAGCTGTTCCTGACTCCCACAAAGCAGCTGTTCTGACTCCCACAGAGCAGCTGTTTCAGACACCCACAGAACACTGCTTCTGACTCCCACAGAACAGCTGTTCTGACTCCCACAGAACAGCTGTTCTGACTCCCACAGAGCAGCTGTTTCTGACTCCCACAGCAGCTGTTCTGACTCCCACAGAGCAGCTGTTCTGACTCCCACAAGCAGCTGTTTCTGACTCCCACAAGCAGCTGTTTCTGACCCCACAAGCAGCTGTTCCTGACTCCCACAGAGCAGCTGTTTCTGACTCCCACAGAGCAGCTGTTTCTGACACCCACAGAGACAGCTGTTTCAGACACCCACAGAAGCAGCTGTTCTGACTCCCACAGAAGCAGCTGTTCCTGACTCCCACAGAGCAGCTGTTTCAGACACCCACAGAGCAGCTGTTTCAGACACCCACGGAGCAGCTGTTTCAGACACCCACAGAGCAGCTGTTTCAGACACCCACAGAGAAGCTGTTTCAGACACCCACAGAACAACTGCTTCTGACTCCTACAGAACAGCTGTTTCTGACTCCCATAGAACAGCTGTTTCTGATACCCACAAAGCAGCTGTTCCTGACTCCCACAGAGCAGCTGTTTCAGACACCCACAGAGCAGCTGTTTCAGACACCCACAGAGCAGCTGTTCCTGACTCCCACAGAGCAGCTGTTTCAGACACCCACAGAACAACTGCTTCTGACTCCCACAGAACAACTGCTTCTGACTCCCACAGAACAGCTGTTTCTGACTCCCACAGAACAGCTGTTTCTGATACCCACAAAGCAGCTGTTCCTGACTCCCACAGAACAGCTGTTTCAGGCACCCACAGAGCAGCTGTTTCAGACACCAACAGAACAACTGCTTCTGACTCCCACAGAACAGCTGTTTCTGACTCCCACAGAACAGCTGTTTCTGACTCCCACAGAACAACTGTTTCTGACAACCAAATTTCTCAAATAACAGCAGGCCTATCTGTCACTGTACAGACCAGCTTGTCCACAACCAAAGAAATGCCTCTAAAATCTGAATAAAATACCTGTGAAATCTAAAGCAAACACCTGTAATGCTCTGAAAACTTGAGTACCAAGTCTTGGGTGTTTGACCGTTTGCTGCTGAACAGTGGATACAAGTAAATAGTTACTGTACGTTCTTCTTCAACAACTGTTCACTTAAGCATGTGAAGTGTGCAAAAACGGAATTCCTTCTTACTAAGCGCAGAACTCGTTCCCAACTTGGACGCCACATTCAGGTCTGCGGTGCAAGCAAGTGAGGCTGAACATCATCATGGTCATGTGGTGAATGAACAGGAAATGTTCTGCCTTCACAGCAGCAATACGAAAGCAAACTGCTGGTTTATCCCACACACAATATCCAGGGAATGGCAAAGAAATCAGTGTGCCCTTAATGGTCACCGGTTCGAGATAATAAACTCCTGACAAAACAAGCAAAGCTCTGACTCAAAAGCAAAGACAAAAAGGCACCAGATCTTTGGTCCAATACGGAAGACAACATGGCATCAGATCTTTGGTCCAATACTGAAGACAACATGGCATCAGATCTTAGGAACAATACTGAAGACAAAATGGCACCAGCTCTTTGGTCTAATACTGAAGACAAAATGGCACCACATCTTTGGTCTAATACTGAAGACAACATGGCATCAAATCTTTGGTCCAGTACTGAAGACAAAATGATGAGTGCTGACCTGGCGGGTCGTGCATTAAAAAAAATTAAAAAATGAAGTGACCCAACTGGCAAATCAGGAAACCGCTTTGCCTGCGCTAGACGGAGAATGCAGAGCTAGATCTGTGTAGCGTGCTGTGGTGCGTGAACTATACGCAAACAGTTTGTGAACCAGCCATAAAATGATGGCGCTCACGCTGAACGTGCAGTTAAGACAGGATTTAAGAGGCTGGAACAGCTGATTTTGTTAAGGAAGGAGCCCAGCTCACCTTGGCCAGTCTGGCCTGCATCCTCCTGTAGTCCATCTTGTACTTGTTGAGAGTCGTGTCCTCTTCACTTCCATTCATCATCACTATGTCATTGTCTGTGAAGCCTTTGCCACACTGCAAATCACCACACAGCAGGCAGAGTAAAAGCAGGGCAAAGACATGGACAAAAACAGCCACATTGTAAATCACCCAACAGCAGGAAGAGTAAAAGCAGGGCAAAGACATGGACGAAAACAGCCACATTGTAAATCATCACACAGCAGGAAGAGTAAAAGCAGGGCAAAGACATGGACAAAAACAGCCACGTTGTAAATCATCACACAGCAGGAAGAGTAAAAGCAGGGCAAAGACATGGAAAAAACAGCCACGTTGTAAATCATCACACAGCAGGAAGAGTAAAAGCAGGGCAAAGACATGGACAAAAACAGCCACACTGTAAATCATCACACAGCAGGCAGAGTCAAGGCAAGCCAAAGACGGTGTGTACATGGACAAAAATAGCCACACTGTACATCACCATACAGCATGCAGAGTCAAGGCAAGCCAACGACAATGTGTACATGGACAAAAATAGCCACACTGTACATCACCATACAGCATGCAGAGTCAAGGCTGGTCAAAGACAATGTGTACATGGACAAAAAACAGCCACACTGTACATCACTGTACAGCATGCAGAGTCAAGGCTGGTCAAAGACAATGTGTACATGGACAAAAACAGCCACACTGTACATCACCATACAGCATGCAGAGTCAAGGCAAGCCAACAACAATGTTACATGGACAAAAACAGCCACACTGTACACCCTAGAGACTAACACAGACCCACAGATCTTGCCTAAGATAACCATAACCACACTGTACATTCAACAGTCTAACACACAGACCCACAAATCTTGCCTAAGATAACCATAACCACACTGTACATTCAACAGTCTAACACACAGACCCACAAATCTTGCCTAAGATAACCATAACCACACTGTACATTCAACAGTCTAACACAAAGACCCACAAATCTTGCCCAGGATAACCATAACTACACTGTACATTCAACAGACTAACATACAGACCCACAAATCTTGCCCAAGACAAAACAGTCCAAACTGTACACCCTACAGATACGAAATCACCCACACTGTACACCCTTCAGACTAACACACAGACCCACAAGTCTTGTCCAACTTACTGTAAGACAAAATCTTTGACACTGTCCACGGAGAGGAACTGCACATACAACAGAACTACCTTCTGCAAGCTGAAAGTACTCAATTATATCGGATATACCCTGTGACAAATCTGGATCCCGATTTCTTTTAGCACTCGCCAGGACAATATATAATATCTACGCATCTTCTTTGTGACAAGACTGAATCTTGATTTCTTTCACCTTCAGCGCTCACTCATGCAACACCCACCTACCCAAACTCCAAGCACTGGTTTATGACATCCTTCCTTCAATCACTGCCGTATTTAGTTACGCCATAGGGTCCAGAAAACTGTCAGCCAACGAGCAGTTTTTTGTTGGTGCTCAAACAGGAGTCAGTTTGTTACAAACAACTCAAATTATATCAGACGTTTGTTTTATGTTGCCATGTTGCTTACACCAGCTCAAATAAAACCAAAGTTGTTTGAATCAACATGGAACCTTTTTTATTAACCCAGGGTGGATGCGTCTCATGTTTACGTGCGTGCTTGGGCGCTAGGTTGCTTCCACAGTCTTATCAGTACCCCAAACCTTTCGGAGGGCGCTGACCGCGTCGCTGGACAGCTGCGCGGAGATAAAGAGTGCCCTTCAGTGGCGTAACTAAATCTGGCAGAGTTTGGAGGAAGGTGCCGGAAAGCAATGCTCGGAGTGTGCCACCTACCTTGTGACAAGTCTCCATTTTGATTTCTTTCAGCGCACGCTCGGACAACACGCACCCACAAGACCACAGGAAGCAGAATCTGTGACAGAGAGAAAAGCGCCCAATGGCTGTGGCTTTAAAAACAACTGCACTGTAGGCTCGTGCACATGTTCACTGCCGCAAATGGCTGTGCCACTGTGAGGACATGCCCTTCATTTCCAAACATTTCTCTAAATACATGAGAATAACTTGTGAAAGAATTGCTAGAAACCCACTAAATGGCCAACACATGAAAATGTAATACACACCTAACAGAATACATATTATAGATACATATATACCCCAAACCCACACAAACCGTGGAAAAGAAAAGAAAAACGGCATTCAAGTTTCAAACTTTGAGCCAAAGTTTTGTTAAAAACAGACATGGTCCCAGCACCTCTGTCGTAATCCACTGTAATTTGTGTAAATAATTCTAACAAGAAATAGATCTGATAATGAGCATTTGAGTTTGTTTTTCAAGATGTGGTCTCTGATCATAGAATACACTGCTAATGGCATAAATCTTTTGGATCTGATAATGAGCAGTTTAGTTTGTTTTTCAAGATGTGGTCTCTCATCATGGAATACACTGGTAGTGCTAATGGCATAAATCTTTTGGATCTGATAATGAGCAGTTTAGTTTGTTTTTCAAGATGTGGTCTCTCATCATGGAATACGCTGTGCTAATGGCATAAATCTTTTGGATCTGATGAACATTTTAGTTTGTTTTCCAAGATGTGGTCTCTCAGATGTGCAGCAAGATGTAGTGCTAATGGCATAAATCTTTTGGAAACAAAAGAGGCATTTAGCCCAGAACCTACAAGAAAACCCCAAAGCCTATAAGGAATGGGTACGTACCTGTACTGTCCACTCATTTCAATGCCGACCACAGGACAGATGTAGTCTGACACCTGCATGTCAATGTACCCGTCACCTTTTTCCGCAGACTTAGTCTTCTCTGTTGCTGGGTTCTTTGTCAGTTGCAGCTCTTTTACATCCTGGCCAATCACAAACACAGACACAATTAGCAGTTTTACATACTGGCCAATCACAAACACAGACACAATTAGCAGTTTTACATCCTGGCCAATCACAAGCACAGCATTTTTACATCCTGGCCAACCACAAACACAATTCGCACTTTTACATCCTGACCAATCACAAACATCCAGACACAACTGCACTTATCTTAACCAGACAATACAAAATATGGCTGCATTTAGACACAATTCACATTTTACGGCAAAAATAAAATAAAAAAATGTTGCATATTCACATCCTGGCAAATGGCCAATCACAAGCACAGACGCTTGTCAGTCACTAAGTGACACTTTCATGAAACTTTCACATCCTGGCCAATCACAAACATCCAAACATAAATGACCATTCCGCCAGAACACAAGTCAAATAAAAATCCCAATAAAATGGTGGCTCTGCATCAGGCAGTGTCATTGCTGTGGCCTGGGCCTCATTGTTTCTCAAGTTTAAAGGGGTGAAAAAGAAAAGTAAAAAGATGCAAAGTTCTAACGACATGCCTATGTCCACTTACTGGGTACTATGTGTACACATTTAACATAAAATAACAACACCCAAAGTCTCTCTATTATCCCCGAGAGTCATTTGTAATAAAGCATATTCGTTAAAAGCAAAAATGTTTGAATGACATGCCTATGACCACTTACTGGGTACTACGTGTACATGTTTAACATACAATAACAATACCCAAAGTCTACTATCCTCAAGAATAATCTGAAATAAAGCGTATTCATTAACACCCACCCCACACCCACACCAACGACAATTAGTCTTTTCTATTTCTCCCTAGCTCACTCCTGGCCCTGTACCAACCAGCTGAAGAAAGAACAATACAATTGTTTACTATTTTAGTGGGAGTACATTTCAGCTGCCAAACCTTGAGTCCCCTGAGGTGTACAAAGCTGGCAGCACTCTCAAACTTGTTTCTGTCGATCAAGAACTCCAGCACTGATTCCTTGTTGTACAGTCTGAAAATAAAAAGCTGCTGATTACAGGCTACTTATAATGTCCACATACACTGACAGTCGTACCAGTGCAAAAGTTAGAAAACATATTTCAAAGTATAGTAGATTAGTACCTGTATACTAATAATACTACTATAGTAATATCATAACTCACCATGATAGTTGTTACTGATGCTGTGATAGTGATACTGACTAACTGAGTCACACTGAAGTACGAACTCTATTGTTGTATAGTAACACTACCAGCATGGATGACAAAATATATATATTATCAAAAGTATCATTTACTATAGTTTTGCTTAAAAAGAGAGAACATTTGAGCAATTAAAAGCTAAACATGTCTTTCCTTCTTTCTTCAGAACTCTCTTGTGAGTCTGACTTGTGAAATAAGTCAAGCTCATCAAAAATGGTAGGAACATGCCAGTAAGCATGCTGGATTCAATTCGCATCCAGTCTGGATCGGCTGGGAAGCATTGGCCAGAAGCAGGCCAGATGATTCTTGCACACCGGCTTGCTTCTGGACTGGATCTGTTTGGCCAAATCCTGACACAATCAGCCAGAACTAAACCTGATCTGGGCTGGTTTTGCACAATATTATCCGGGACGTCTGTGGAATAATGGAACCGATTCTGAAAGTGGGAAACTGGTAGCGGGCCGGTTGCATCCTGCCAGAAACTGGGCCTGATGATTCCTGCACACCAGCTTGCTTCCAGACCAGATTAGTTTAGCCAAACCCCAGCCAGACCATCCATATCGGATCCAGGTCAATTTTGCAGGAAGTTGGATCTGGCATATATACACCATCCGGGCCGATTCTGGCTGCACGCCGGCCATAATGGCCATAACTGGCCACAACCAAAACGCTTCTAGATCAGATCCAGCATGTTTACTGGGATATTAAACTCACAAACTACAAGGTTTTAGCCAGAAAAGACCTGGTGAACACTCTCAAGATTTGTCAACCAACATTGTTATTATGTTAACAAACTACAAGGTTTTAGCCAGAAAAGACCTGGTGAACACTCTCAAGATTTGTCAACCAACATTGTTATTATGTTAATCAAAAATCTGCTCCTGATGGAACACATGCTCCAAGTCCAACCAAGAGTATGTCTCACACAAGTCACGGCAGAATGATGGAAGACCCAAAGAAAGATCATTGCATCATTTTGTTGTGACATGACCTGCCAGGTTGATTGGGCACTAAAAACCAGCTACATACTTACTCAGTTGCCATCAAAACCTACTGCTGTAAAAATTTTAGGGCCACACCTTAGAATCTCTTCTCTTCATATTTCATTGCAAATGAACCCTTGATCAAATTCAAAGACTCAGGACTCACTTAAGACCACTTTCTGATGATTGCTGGGGTGAACTTTCAATTTCATCAGATTTCACAGTTTGTGTGCTGTCAATATTCACAAATTTATTCACAAGAACAGTTTTCAGCAATCTGTTTTCAAAATAGAACAGCTCCAGAGAAATGTACTCACCTATACATTATACAATGACACATAAAGAGAATTAAAAACACAAGTGCTTTTGACCAATGGTCTTCATCTGGTGTAGAAGAAAGATAGAAAATAATAAAAGAAGAAGGAAGTAAAGAAGAAGATAGACAAGAAGTTGAAGTAAAACAATGTTAAGGATCTAAATGTAGATTTAAAACAACCTTAACCCTTTCACTGCCACAGCCTGTAAAATTTCGGATGCATGGACAGGCCTGCAAACAGTATATTTTCTGGTCCAGTAACTTCTACTTTCAATCGAATCAATGCTTTGCATTTGCATTTTCATGATAATCCTTTCACATGCCAGTGTAAAAAATAAAACAAAAAGGCTTAAGGATTTGAAATTTCACACTTTTTATAATATCATTGGTCATTTTCAAGTGACACCATGGCAGTGAAGGGGTTAAGGATCTAAACGTAGATTTAAAACAAGCTAAGACCTAAATCTGTTTTCAACTCACCTTCCAAGTTCACAAGCCATAATTGGTGGGACCAAAGTCTCCTGACTGATTGCACAGTTACGCCATTTAAAGGCAAGGTCAGCCATCTTGTCCTTCTGAAAACATTAGTTTAAAAGATCTGTTTTAGCATTTTTGTACATTTTTACCAGTTTATCCGTACCAAGAAAACAACCATATGGAAAATGATTACCATCAAAATTCTAGTATTCTACACCATACTCTAAATCAAATTTTTCTGTATACATTAATTTTACATAGTTTACAATTAATAAGAAATATTAAAGTTCTTCTACACAGATGCATAACTTACATAATTATAACTCGTATACTTACGACAGCCATTAGAAAACATCCTTACAGTTATGATCACCATTTCTACTATGACTACTTTCAATTAGTTGCTGGTATTTGCAGCAAGCTAGTGAAAATACTCTGGGGTGTCATTTCAGTATCACCGTAAGCCTGGCTGCAACAAAAAGTGAGTTTTACCATATATATCTGTGTCTTTCATTGTTTTCAGTGTGCATGTGACTGTGTGCTCCTTTGGCTTTGACGTTTGATCTAGATCTAGTTTCTGAGTAACCAAGCATGCTTCCCGAGTGCTGATGTTGGCAAAACAATTGGTCCTGTACCCCTACCAAGGACTCAATCGTCTACAGACTGTAATAAAACTCACTTTTCTTGCAAATGTTGGCTTCAATGGATAGATCTATATGACCCTGTTTGAGTGATTCTGATGATATTTGTGACCTAAAATGGCGCTTAAAATGTCCCAGGAATTTCCGACCGTCTCCTTTGATATTACCGTTGAAGATTACCAATATTGTGGATCCAGTGTGTGTGTGTGTGTGTGTGTGTGTGTGTGTGTGTGTGTGTGTGTGTGTGTGTGTGACTGTGAGTACATACATGTATACATCATTACATCATCATTACATGTATGCTGGCATTTTTCTCTTGTTTTCTTCTTCTTTCTGCCTGTATCACTATTAACGCTGCGCAGTACCCTAAAATGACAGTAATGGCCAGCTTTGTGGCCGATGGTCATTAATGGAAGAAGACGAAGATCTCTGTAGTCAAACTAATATTAATTATTACTATTATTAGCGTTGTCAACTTCGTGTTTCCGAAGAAGTTAAGATTATTTCTCACCTGTTCTGGCTTTTTCTTCGTTCTCACCAACTCCTCCCGTTTGGGGATTGTTCCTCCGTCGCATCCCATGATTATCTAAAAAGAACACAACGTTTCTGGACCAAATCTGAAAAACAAACCAAATCCTGGCTTGCCTGTCACGTAAAAGTAACAACAGGAAGTAGTTTTGCTGAACAGGAAGTAGTCATTTACTGCTGTCGGGTCATGTTGCTCTGCGAAATAAAAAATATTTTTAACGAACGTCTAAGTTGTTCAACATGAACGGTCAAAACGAAATTTTATTTTCCACTTCGTTGTTTTTGTTAGACTGCTTGCAAAGTAGCAGGAAAAGAAGAAGACCCGATCAAATTCCCTGGAAAAAAAGCATGGTACCCAAATCGGCAAGCTTCATAGGGAAGGGTGGTGCTCAAAAGAAATGAAATCAAAATAAGGTCGGACTAGGCTATCGAACCAAGCAATAGCCGGGTTTCACACAAACAAGTTTTAGTTGAGTTCATTTTAAGATGGCAGATCTACACGCTCGGGAAGGGCAAGATGTACTCCACCCGATCGTGTTTTTCCAGTGTTGCCTTTGACATCATTAGTATGGCAACTTACTTGCGTCAAAAGTACATAACTGTAAATAATTACGTCGATTTTTATTTTATATTTTATTTATCAAATCATTGTAACTATCATTCATAATAAATATCCCTTTTGACTCACTGGTTAATGGCATACTGGTGTCAATTGCACATCACGACCTCATTGTAAATTTCATGTCCTTTGGCACTCGGCATGCAGTTCCAAAGGCCTACAAGCATCAAAAGTGGTAATTACTAATGAGCCTGCCCATATTTGTAGTGATATTTACAATTATGTGCTTTTGAGGCTAGTAATACTATTAATAAAAATCAAATATAAAATTATAAAGCACATCCCTCTGACATGTTTTATGTCAGAGGAAAACTATAGCTCTGTGCAATATACAACTGAAATTCATATAGAAACTATATCCTCATACAGGCATCTCAATTGAAAAACAACAATAATAATGACTACAAGCAATAAAAATCACAAGCTAAACAGGCAAGACCTGCATTACACACAGTAGTAAGCTGCCATAAATGGCTTACTGTTCTCAAAAGGATATCCTTCACAGCAATAATGTACAAGTGATTAACAGTAAGTATGTACTGATCAAGTAATTATGTAATGTTAAATAGTAACCTTTTCTTCATCATAAATATGCTTTTTAATGCTTACTTCTTACATATATAAGAAATACCCCCCCCCCTCCCCCCACCCAGCCACCCCAAGGCACTTGTGCCAAAATGATTTTTAAAGCCAACTTGTTTTTCTTTGATTTTCTCCCATATCTTTTGGCAATCAGTTCCTTCTTCTTTTTTTCAGTTGTGGAGACCTCTGTTTGATGTTTTTATATATGAAGAAGCAGGAACTGATTGCCAAAAGATATATTTACAATACATGTGATTATTGTTAATAATGATGTGATATTAATTATGTAGTGACATTAACTAATTTTGTAGAGATAATACAAATGCTTTTGTTGTTTTAATAGCGTGAAAAGTACATGCCTGTAAATGTATATAATGTATACAAATTTGTAAATATTACAGCAGAATCATTCACAATATAATTATCACAACATCATTGTAATTATGCCCCTTTGGTACTAGTAAAAAGAATTAGAATGATGTGTCAGTGATGATTGCGACAGTGTAGTGATGTGAGGATTTACGTTTTATTGTTTTAATTTTATTATACAATTATGGGCTTTTGACGCTAGTATGTTTCCATACACCGTCGGCAAAAGTATGACACGTGCTTACTTTCACTGAACAGACGATAGGACTGACTTGTGTGGCAAACCCATTTAGCGTCGCAGACAACCTCTCAGATAATAACCGCTCGTAAATTTGTTAGAGCCCGACTTTTACTTTCACGATACGGATCTTGCTGAGCTCAAGGTTCTGGTACCGGCAGACCAGCAAGGTTTGGACTCAAGTGATCCTTACACACAGAGTAAAACAGCTGAACTTCATACCGGTAAGTAAAACTGAAACGTTCTTGACTAGACTGTGGTACTGATTACTTCGCTGCGGGGTCTGTTAGAACCGATTTGTGACCGTATTACTGGGCAGTGCCCACTGCCTGCAGCTGTGGGTCATTTTCAAAACCTTTGTGTCTACTTCCCACTCATGTCATAAGTCTCCTTGAATTCCGTCACATGCAGGAAGTCTTCCGTTGACTCGACTGAGTAGTACTTAGCAACAGTCGTATAAACTATCCTTTTGATTATTCTGTATTATAACTAAATGCGAAGACTGTGTGTCCCCATCACGACCAGTGCCACAGACCGTAGGGCCTTCTCAATTATGATTATCAAGCTGGGCATTTTGATGGGATCTTTACGTGTGGCGTTTGCAAGGATTGCTATCACTGACAGCGTCACTCACTCACTGTCACTAGACAGTTAATGAGTTAAATGTAATTTTAAAGAAAAATGAGTTTGGGCATGATGCAATCATCTGTGCCTGATCACTCAGCCAGTAATATATATATATATATATATAAATATATATGTGGACACTTGATTTTAACATGTTTTATTTAAAGGTCATCGGTTTGTAGGTGCAGAAGTCTCATGGTAGACTAACGCTAACCCAACGCCTAAACAGTTCGACCTGGGATACTTAAAGTTCAAACTAAATTGAACTCATTTTTGGGGTCACGGGTCAGGGAAAGTGTCACTTTCCTTTAAGTTTAATTAGGTATTGGAACCAAACCTTAACCCTGAGAAGATACTTAGAAACACTCTTACTAAGAGTCTTGGTAAAGATTACTCTTACTACAATACTAGTCTTAAGGGTTAGAATAATGGGGTTTTCCTCTCTCTCTCTCTCTCTCTCTCTCTCTCTCTCTCTCTCTCTCTCTCTCTCTCTCTCTCTCTCTCTCTCTCTCTCTCTCTCTCTCTCTCTCTCTTGTTATTATTCATGTTGTGTATAACATGGTGTGTGTGTGTCACAGTATGTGTGTACATGCATACAACTTTGAAAATAGCGCATGGTGTGTTTATAATTTTGCTGACCCTGTTAATTTAGTTACATCACCACTTGAGACAAGTTTTCTATTCCATATCAGAATCTATAACTACTTAATCTGTTCCCTTTTCCGTACATATTATATATAATAAACTAACCATCAGGTTCATTGATCTTACCACTGTTTATTGTTGCCGCCATAGGAGTCTTAAATCAGACTGTAAATAAAGTGAAGTCAAATGTTTTCAAACAATTATGATATTTGATACACATGCATAATGTCCATAGAAATGAGAATCTAGATATTATTACTAAGTATGAATAATGATGCTATCAGTTATCAGTAATATGACTTTATTATTATAATATTAGTACATGATTATCACTACCAATGAATCATAATTCATATATAACAATAATGTAGGTGCACAGTGGTATTATTACTATTATTTCATAAATGATTAATAATACACTACACACTTTCACTATTAATTTATGAATAATATTAATAATACATTACTTGGTTTGTGCTGCTGATACTGCTGCCAGTGGCCTGCACGCAAGCAGGAATGATTGTTTTGATGCAGATAACCCTCTTGTAATTAGTATTAGTGCTGTTAAACATTATTGATCAGGAATATATTGCATGTAATGATTTGTCGACACCAGATGTGGCCAATCAAAAACACTCAGAATGGTACTCATGCCAGCTGTCATGGTTTGATTGAATAGTTGTGCTTAGCTAATTAAGCAAGCTCCTCAGACACACACATATGTGTGACTTTAATTATCCTTAGCAATAGGAATGACAGCTGCTGAAGCTAAAAGCTGCAAGCAAGCCCAGCCTTCATCTATCAAATTAATCATCAACTGGATCAGTTTGAGTCTGAATCCAAATGGAGAGGATGTTCCCCGACTTTTTCGCTGTGCCTGCCCCACTGCAACGTCCAGAGCCACAGAAAACTGAGTAAGTGTTTTGCTCTTTTGATGCTGTTTCTTGTTGTTGATTTGTTTAAGTTTATTATTTTAAATATTGCAGGTGATGCGAATTGTGATTTTGTGTCTGGGCATAAATTCTTTTTCTTTTTTTAGCCTAAACAGTTAAAGTTTTATTCCCTTTTTTTGTCTTTTCTGGCTGTAGTGTCTGCAGTACATATTATGTGTCTGGGCTAAAAAAATTTTTTTTATATTTTTATAGTTTAAAAAGTTAAACTTAAAGGTTTTTTCCCCTCTCTCTCTCTCTTTTCTAGCTGTAGTGACTGCAGTACATGTATGTGTATGACTCTGTGAGTACCAGTATGAGTCTATGACTGTTCCTGACATGGTGTTTTGACTTCAGTATCAAGTATTATCACTATCACTAGTATCAGTATCAATGTTTTGAATGAAATTGTTTGAACTCTTAACTGTATTTATAAATTGTACTCTCTCCTTCTCACTTAGACACTGTCCCTGTTTATGTCTAGTGACTAGTCTCCATGTCCATTCCATTCTGTCGTCTGTCCTACAGTGTGTGTGTGTGTGTGTGTGTCTCTCTCTCTCTCTCTCTCTCTCTCTCATTCTTTCACTCTCGCTCTCTCTCTCTCTCCCCCCCTGTATCTGCCTGTCTGTGTGTGTGTGTCTCTCTCTGTCTCTCTCTTTCACTCTTTCATTCTCTCGCTTTCTTTCTGTCTCTCAGTCTCAGGTTGGTGTTAAACCCATGCACTTCTGAACAGGCATTCCTTAAAACATTCCCAGGCAGGCGGAAATTGTGAAAACTGTACAGGAAATTCCCCAGCTGCCTTGGCAAAATAGATTAAATATATTCCCATTGCATTTAACTTAGTAAACTTGTGGTTTCTACTGCCCAGTCCATCACACAGGTCAGATAAGAGCAGTGTCCGTTGCATGGTAACTCTAACACTGTAACAGGTCATGTCAGGGCAGTGTCCATTACATGGTAACAGTAACACTGTAACACTAACAGGTCAGATCAGGGCAATGTCCATTGCATGGTAACTGTGACAGTAACAGTGTAACAGGTCAGATCAGGGCAGTGTCCATTGGCATTGCGTATTATTAGTAACAGTAGCACTAACACTGTTAGGAACAGGTCAGATCAGGGCAGTGTCCATTGTATGGTAACAGACTAACACTAACACTGTAGTGTTACTACTGTTAGTAACAGGTCAGATTAGGGTAGTGTCCATGGACAGTAACAGTACACTAACACTGTTAGTAACAGGTCAGATCAGGACAGTGTCCATTGCACAGTAACACTAACAGACTAACACTAACACTGTTACAGGTGTTACAGGTCAGATCAGGGCAGTGTCCGTTGCACAGTAACAGACAAACACTAACACTGTTACTGGTGTTAGTAACAGGTCAGATCAGTGCAGTGTCCATTGCATGGTAACACTAACATTGTTACAGTGTTAGTAACAGGTCAGATCAGGGCAGTGTCCATTGCATGGTAACACTAAGTGACTAACACTGACACAGTTAGTAACAGGTCAGATCAAGGCAGTGTCCATTGCGTGGTAACACTACAGGTAGGACACCAAAATCTTAAATGATGTATACAATTAAAAGTGATTATGTTACTTTGTCAGGGCTGAAGAGTAATGCTTTTTCACAGTTGAAACAGCATTGTGTTTACCCAGATGTGAAGACCCAAGTGTGCAACACAGAACTGATTAAATGTACTTTATGTATAAAATATAAATGACAAGGAAGGAGTGGAGGACAGATGTTTGTGTTGGCACAGCCGAGGGCGCAGTTTGTATTATTGATTGTGTCACTGTGGCAGTGAGGGCAGCACATACAGTAGTATTGTACACCACTGTACCAGCAGTGCTTACATATTTCATTATATATCTTATCTTGCCAGCTTATGAACACATAAGGACACCGGTGTACCTGCATTGATTTATTTGACAAATGTTAGCCCTGTTATTGGCTTTCAGTTATCTACTGTACTGTCCTCAATGTAATTGTGGTAACCAATCTGATACATGACTTGCCATACTACTAGCAAATACCAAGCTCCCTTCCTCATCTACAACACACACACATGCATGCACACACGCACACATGTAATTGTTTTTATATATATTAATACCTACATACAAATCAGTAGTATTAAAAATAAAAAAAAATAAAAAAACGTAACCAAACAAAGCACACAGATGCACCTCCCCCCTCCTCCCCCCCCCACCCCCACACACACACACTTGGCTAAGAAGGACATTGAAAATATATATATATATATATATATGTAAGCTGTGTGTAATATATAAATGATGCCTGGTCTGTTTGTACTCATCAATAGCTTAGCAAGGACTAGTTGTTAGGTTTTGACTGAACCTAAACTTGTAAAATGAAGTT
Source organism: Alviniconcha marisindica (assembly GCA_018857735.1). Taxonomy (NCBI): domain Eukaryota; kingdom Metazoa; phylum Mollusca; class Gastropoda; family Provannidae; genus Alviniconcha; species Alviniconcha marisindica. Next base: position 42,050 of record JABMCL010002135.1, on the reverse strand, counting down.
GAGTTTTCTCAAGATCCCACTGAAGGTTTTGAGTTCTCTCTCCCACATTCCCTCCTTCTCTCCCTCTCTCCCCACTGCCTCCCCAGGTTTTCTGTCCCTCACTTGTCACTGTCAGTGTCATAAACAGTAAAACAGCTTGGCTATGATGTCATGAGTGTTGTTGATTGTCCTTCATTTGATTGCAGATTGCTATCAGGCTCCAGGCCCTCAGCTGAAACATCAAAGGCATGGAAACGGAAACCTTCACCTTGTTCCTTTGCCAAAGGGGCTATGGAAAAAAGTGACAGCCACAGCATGATGACTGAGTCACTTTCAACACCTCAGCAAAGTTACCAAGGGCAGAACAGTTCTGAGACTAGAGATGAAAAAAAGATGAGGAGAAGTGCAGACAAGCGATCTTCTGAAGCCAGATGTGGCATGGGAATTCCCAACAGTAAAGGGATTATTGGCGGACAGGAAAGAGAGGGCGCACCAGATGTACGCAGTGCAACAGAAGAGATTGATCATGAGGAAGTGACCGATCAATTCCGACCAACCAAATTAACCCAGATGTGTTTCAAACGCAGAAAAGAAGAGAGTGGAAATCAGACTGCTCAAGTCGTAATAGCAATGACATCATTGTCAGTTGATGTTGCTGGTGGCGATGGTGTGACTGCTGACATCATTGATGACTGTGAGATGAGTCAGCCCAGCAACACATCACCACCACCACCACCCTTTGTGTCTGACTGGACAGCACGGGACAACGCTGTCAGACAGTCAGACCGCTCAAAGCCACTCCAGCTTCCAGATGTCATTTCTTCACATGGAGCTGAAGACAAACTCTCTGCCGGCAAACCGCATGAATTTTTCTGCTACAGTTCTGCCAGTGAAAATTTCGTTGAGATTTGCGTGTCGTCAGACCACGGTGGCTGCAAGAAACGTAGCGCGCTGGTCTTCCCGGACTTGATGGCTGATGTTGGAGGGTGTCTGTGCAGCAGACGTTCCCTGAGAGTTCAGCAGCCTACAGTTTTACCTGACTTATTCACCATGCTTCCAGACTTAATTACCTCACATGGTTTTCTCAGCTTTGAGGTAACAGTTAAAATAGGAATTTAGCTTGGTAATGGAAAATGGAAGCTAAGGTTCAGATTTAGATACATGTGTGAGTTTCAGTACAAACAAACACAAAATGAAAATACATTTATACCTCATTTAGCATGTGCTAGTTAAATAATTACTCGCTGTGAGGTTTTATGTGCTGAAAACAAATTCAAGAAAAAGGTAAGATTAAGAAACTAGAAGAAAAAGTGCAGCCATTCAATATAAGGGGCAGCAAATATATAAACATACCATGTGCACGTGTGTATGTCCATGTAGGTTTGTCTGTGTGTGCGTGAATCATGTCTTGTGGGTGAGTTTACTTACATAGGTATAACATTATCTAATTTGAAAATGACCTACTTTTTCACCATTCAGCTTTAGTGTTTAAGACATTTGATTGTATGACAGATTTATTATAATACAATGTGTATTATTCTCACTATGATTTCCATTTCCCATGATGCCTGCAGACCTCAGTGAAGTGCAGGATGACGCCGGGGAAGACCATTCTCGTGACAGGGGGTGCTGGCTACATTGGCAGCCATTCTGTCATTGAACTGGTCGAGGCGGGCTACGACATCATTGTTGTCGACAATCTCGTCAATGCAAGCATGGGTAAGATCCTGATCATCATTGTTGTTAATAATCTCATCATCGGCAGCCATTCTGTCATTGAACTGGTCGAGGCAGGCTATGACATTGTAGTTGACAATTTCATCAATGCAAGCATGGGTAAGATCCTGATCATCATTGTTGTTAATAATCTCATCATCGGCAGCCATTCTGTCATTGAACCAGTTGAAGCGGGCTTATGACATTGTAATTGACAATCTCCTCAATGCAAGCATGGGTAAGATCCTGATCATCATTGTTGATAATCTCATCAGTGGGGAGTGGGGATAGCTCAGTGGTACAGAGTGCCAGACTTGTGATCTGAAGTTTAGTGGTACAGAGTGCCAGACTTGTGATCTGAAGTTTGCAAGTTCAAGTCCTGACAGGCAGTGGGAAAGTTTTCTTTTCCAAGGTCATCTTTCTGTGCTGACTCTTATTTCGGTGTCCATTTCACCACCATGTAAAAGATCCCAATGCAGATGGCAGTTACAGCTAAACACACACGTATACACTACACAGGTAGCTTAGAATGAAGTGAAACTGTAGACTGGTGCATGTGTATAAAGAATGTGTGCTGAGATTTGAGCAGTTTTACGTGGCTTAATGCCATGTAACAAACAGCCAAACAGCAATGCAACATTATAACTTCTGTAAGTACACCACTTCAGTGGATATTCAAAACGTGCTATAGGAAGGCACTCATTTGGAATCACACGTGACAAGAGTGCAGTGAGTCTGTTCGAGGGCAGAGAATAGCAGTGTATAAAAGCAAGCAAAAATAAAATACAAGCATCTCCCCCCTCCCCCTCCCCCCCAACCCCCCACCACCTCTATACCCCCTTCCCCCTTCTCCCCATCCCTAATAAACCTTATGGTTTCTGTGGACATTAAGCACCATGTTTACAATACAAGCATGGGTAAGATCCTGATCATCGTTGTTGATAATCTCATTAGTGCAGGTATGAGTAAGATTCTTATCATCGTTGTTGTTGATAATCTTGTCCATGCAAGCATGGGTAAGATTCTGATAATCAGTGTTGTAACAGTCCATTTTTTGTTTTGTTTTTTATCTTTTGGGGTGGGTGGGGGGGTGGTACCCTTGTTTTGAATAGGTGTGAAGCAGATTGTATCACTCACAGTAACTTGAGTCAATTTCAAAATGAAATGAAGTCTGACAAGCAGTGTGACAAACATCTGAACACAGTTCTTTTCTTTGTTGTCACTTTCAGTACTTAGTTCTTTTCTTTGTTGTCACATTCAGTAGTTCTTTTCTTTGCTGTAAACATGAGCAGTTTTTTTTTCTTTTTTTTCAGCAGTTCTTTTCTTTGTTGTCTCTTTCAGATTTTTTGGTGTTTTTTGTTTGCTGCCACTTTCAGCAGTTCTTTTCTGTTGTCACTTTGAGCAGTTCTGTTCTTTGTTCTGATGTAACCACAATGGTTGACTGGGAGTAAAACACCAAGTTACTTACTGTTCTTTGTTGTCTCTTTCGTTGTTGTCTCTTTTAGCAGTTCTTTTCTTTGTTGTCGCTTTAAGCAGTTCTTTTCTTTGTCATGATTTTCAGAAGCATTGTTGGTTTGCTGTCTCTTGCAGAAAGTGTCCGGCGAGTGGAGAAGATTGTGGGGAAGAAGATAGCTTCCTACTCTGTTGACCTGTTGGACAAAGCGGCGTTGGAAGAAGTCTTCAAGAAGGTGGGTGCATTGCCTGCCTCTGCCTCTCTGTCTGGCTGACTGTGTCTGTCTCCCTGCTAGCCTGTCTACCATCATTGGCGGGAGCTACCACAAGTATGATTTTTGTCGCGACAGAAGTTTTGTCACAACAAAACACATCTTTTGTCATGACAAAAGTATGCTTGTAACGGCAAAATATTTTTGTCGCGACAAAAGACAAATATTTATCACGACAAAGCATACTTTTGTTATGACAAAAGACATGTTTTGTCGTGACAAACATGTTTGTCATGACAAAAGTAAGCTTGCCATGACAAAACTTACAAAATTATGTTGGGCGCGACAAAAGTTTTGTGGCGACAAAACTATGTTTCTCGCGACAATTTTGTTGTTGTGACAAGCATACCTTTTGTTGCGACAAAAGACGTGTTTTGTACTTGTCGTAACAAATATTCTTGTGGCAGCTGCCGCCAATGATAGTCTGCCAGTGCCTGTCTGCCAGCTACAGTGCTAGCCTAACGCCTATCTGTGTCTGGATGACTGTCTGTGTACTAGCCTCAAGCTGAATCAGAACATTGAGGTTATGTGCCTTGTATTTGCTCTCATGCCAGATGAGAGTTACCGTTGGCGACTCATGTCTTTGTTGTTGTGTTTGTGTGACATCTTTCAAGTGCTAATTAACTCCCTTTTTAATTTTTTTAATTATGTGTGCTAGCCTGCCTGACTCAGTGACTGTTTCTGTCTGTATGGATGATGGTGTCCATAATGTTGCTGCCTACCAGCTTAGTGAAACAGTCAAACTTCATCATCGTCATGTCAGCATTGTGGGTTCTTTGGAGGCTATATTGACCTTGAACAGGCTCAGAAACAAAAAACAAGCAAATCAAAAATTCAACCAAGGCACAACCAATGGGAAAGAAGCAAGACATAAAGAGTACAACTAAACCTGGCTCAGCTGTTTGTTCTCTCCCTTTAGATAAGTATCTCTAATTGTAAATTTAGGACATTTAGTGTTTGCTGATTTAGACAATCACACATGATGTATGCTGTCATTCAGACACCATCCATTCTGTTTCTGTCTCGGCACATTTAGTAATTTATTTATTTTCTTGCTTTTATAAAAAAAAAATATTTACTTAGTAATACTTTAATTTATGGTTTTACTTACTTTTGCTTGGGGTGCTATTTATTCACTTTTGGCTTTGTGGACCTCATGTGATGTGACTGTGTTTGTGTTTCAACACATAGTGGTGACTGTCTTTGTGTTTCAGTGGTGACTGTGTTTCAGTGGTGATGGTCTTTGTGTTTCGGCACACCGTGGTGACTGCATTTGTGTTTCAGCACACAGTGGTGACTGTCTTTGCGTTCAAGAACACATTGGTGACTGTCTTTGTGTTCAAGCATACAGTGGAGACAGTCTTTGTGTTCAAGCATACAGTGGAGACAGTCTTTGTGTTCAAGCACACTGTGGAGACTGTCTTTGTGTTCCAGCACACAGTGGTTTCTGTCTTTTGTGTACCAGCAAAAAGTGGTTTCTATCTGTGTTTCAGCATACACACTGATACAGTAGTGACTGTGTTTGTTTCAGCGTACAGTGGTGACCATGACTGTGTTTCAGCACACAGTGTTTGCTGTGATACACTGTGATGGCCTGGCAGCTGTGTGAGAATCATGTGGTTGACTGTCTTTGTGTTCCAGCACAAAGTGGATGCAGTGATAGTGTGACGGCCTGACAGCTGTGTGAGAATCATGTGGTTGACTGTCTTTGTGTTCCAGCACAAAGTGGATGCAGTGATAGTGTGACGGCCTGGCAGCTGTGTGAGAATCGTGTGGTTGACTGTCTTTGTGTTCCAGCACAAAGTAGATGCAGTGATAGTGTGACGGCCTGACAGCTGTGTGAGAATCGTGTGGTTGACTGTCTTTGTGTTCCAGCACAAAGTGGATGCTGTGATTATACTTTGCTGGCCTGAAGGCTGTGCGAGAATGTGGTTGACTGTCTTTGTGTTCCAGCACAAAGTGGATGCAGTGATACATTTTGCCAGCCTGAAGGCTGTGTGGTTGATTGTCTTTGTGTTTTGGCGCTCTATTTCATGCTTTGTGTTTCAGCACAAAATGGATGCGGTGATAGTGGTACACTTTGCTGGCCTGGCCTGAGAATCATGTAGTTGACCATCTTTGTGTTTCAGCACACAATGGTGACTGTGTTTGTGTTTCAGCACAAAATGGATGCTGTGATTCACTTTGCCGGCCGGAAGGCTGTGTGAGAATCATGTGGTTGACTGTCTTTGTGTTTTATCACTCTAACCATTTCGTGCTGACAGCTGTGTGAGAATCATGTGGTTGACTGTCTTTGTGTTTTAGCACTCTAACCATTTCACGCTTTGTGTTCCAGCACAAAGTGGATGCAGTGATACACTTTGCCGGCCTGAAGGCTGTGGGGGAATCCTGCGAGCTGCCACTTCTCTACTACAAGACGAATGTAGGAGGCACCACCAACCTACTGGAGGTAAAACAGCTGTACCCTAATACAACTGCATTCTAGTACTGTAGTAGTGAGAAACATTTTATGAAGTGCCTACACTGCTGCTGAAAGTGCTGAATGGTGCAAGTAAAAAATACATATATTTGTGTGTGTCTGTATGTTGTTGTTGTTGTTGTTGTTGATCGCTTTTATATAGTGCTCTTTCCACTTTCAAGCAGACTCACTGCACTCTTGTCACATGTGATTCTAAACGAATGGATTAACTTTTTATAGCACATTTTTTCGTATTCACCGAAGTGGTTTTCTTACAGCACTGTTTGGTTGTTGCAAGGCTGGTGCCACATGAACATGCTGCTGTCTAACGCCCATCCCTCTTTTCTTCTTCATTTTTTTTGGTTGTTTGTTGAACCAGAGTACATAATAATGACACTCTCTTTAATTTTGATCAGGTGATGGAAGCCAACGGCGTGTTCAACCTCGTCTTCTCAAGTTCTGCCACTGTGTACGGCACGCCACAGTTCCTTCCCCTGACAGAGAAACACCCAGTAGGGGGCTGCACCAACCCGTACGGCAAGACCAAGTTCATGATTGAACAGATGCTGAACGACCTGGCCTCCGCCAACAAGGTTTGCAGATAGTTACCACTTCTTCTTGCCAGGGTGCTTGGCATGTGTTTTTTGTGGGAGATTCTCTCAGGATGTTTTTATAAATGTTTAGATTTTTTTTATTAAAAATATTTTTTAAAGTTTTGTTGTTGTTGTGGTTTTGGCTTCTTTGTTCCTGACTGGCGTGGAAAACGTGACCATTTGATAAATGTCAGGCTGTCCAACTGGTGGCCATCCATAGCAAAAAAACATGATGTTGAAATTTTGACGGACACTGTTAGCAGCTTTTTCAGTTTCTTGTGTCATGTCTTGATGCCTAGGCACTGCCATTTTTGTGGCCTTGGATGATTGAGTTTAGCACTATTGCATAGTGTCCCATAATTGTTGTCGCATCAAGTTCAAACTTGTGTTACGTATATTGATGAGATTTATTTATATTTTTTAATTCTTACCTTTTGGTGGGGTGGAGGTGGGTTGGGTTGTTGACTGTGTATTCATGGGAGATAATTGATGAGTTTGTGGGACTGTCAAAACAAGTCAATTTTACTTCTTGTTTGCCCTGGAACCTGTATGTTGGACCTGGAACCTGTATGTTTGACCCTGAAGTGACTGACCCAGAACCTGTATGTTTGTCCCAGAACCTGTATGTTTGACCCTGAAGTGACTGACCCAGAACCTGTATGTTTGTCCCAGAACCTGTATGTTTGACCCTGAAGTGACTGACCCAGAACCTGTATGTTTGTCCCAAAACCTGTATATTTGACCCTGAAGTGACTGTTTGACCCAGAACCTGTATGTTTGACCCAGAATCTGTATGTTTGACCCAGATTCTGTATGTTTGTCCCAGAACCTGTATGTTTGACCCAGAACCTGTATGTTTGTTCCAGAACTTGTATGAACCTGTATGTTTGACCCAGAACCTGTATGTTTGTCCCAGAACTTGTATGTTTGACCCTGAATAGTACAAACGACCCGGAACCTGTATGTTTGTCCCAGAACCTGTATGTTTGACCCTGAAAAGTATATTTGACCTGGAACCTGTTATGTTTGCCCTGGAACCTCTGTTTGACCCAGAACCTGTATGTTTGACCCTGAACTGTATGTTTGACCTGGAACCTGTATGTCCCAGAACCTGTATGTTTGACCCTGAACTGTATATTTGACCTGGAACCTGTATGTCCCAGAACCTGTATGTTTGACCCTGAACTGTATGTTTGACCTGGAACCTGTATGTTTGTCCCTGAACCTGTATGTTTGTCCCAGAACCTGTATGTTTAATCCTGAACTGTATGTTTGACCTGGAACCTGTATGTTTGTCCCAGAACCTGTATGTTTGACCCAGAACCTGTATGTTTGTCCCAGAACCTGTATGTTTGTCCCAGAACCTGTATGTTTGTCCCAGAACCTGTATATTTGACACTGAACTGTATGTTTGACCTGGAACCTGTATGTTTGCCCTGGAACCTGTATGTTTGTCTCAGAACCTGTATGTGTGACCCTGAACTGTATGCTTAAAGCTGCTTCTGTACACCTCCACAGAAATGGAACATCGTGATCCTTCGCTACTTCAACCCTGTGGGGGCTCACGTGTCGGGGACGATCGGCGAGGACCCAATGGGCGTACCCAACAACCTGATGCCCTTCATCGGGCAGGTGGCAGTGGGACGAAGGGCTGCCCTCAAAGTGTACGGCAGTGACTACGACACACCTGATGGCACTGGTAAGCTGCCAGAGTGAAAGCTTGTCAGTGTTGACACTGAAATCTGCATTTTGGGTGAAAGTCTGTCAGCACTGACCCTAGAATCTGTGTTTTGGGTGAAAGCTTGTCAGTATTGACACTGAAATCTGTATTTTGGGTGAAAGTCTGTCAGCATTGACCCTAGAATCTGTGTTTTGGGTGAAAGCTTGTCAGTATTGACACTGAAATCTGCATTTTGGGTGAAAGTCTGTCAGCACTGACCCTAGAATCTGTGTTTTGGGTGAAAGCTTGTCAGTATTGACACTGAAATCTGCATTTTGGGTGAAAGTCTGTCAGCACTGACCCTAGAATCTGTGTTTTGGGTGAAAGCTTGTCAGTATTGACACTGGAATCTGTATTTTGGGTGAAAGTCTGTCAGCGCTGATACTGAAATCTGTATTTTGGGTAAAAGTTTGTCAGCACTGACACTGAGATCTGTATTTTGGGTAAAGGTTTGTCAGCATTGATACTGAAATCTGTATTTTGGGTGAAAGTTTGTCAGCATTGATAGTGAAATCTGTATTTTGGGTGAAAGTTTGTCAGCATTGATAGTGAAATCTGTATTTTGGGTGAAAGTTTGTCAGCATTGATAGTGAAATCTGTATTTTGGGTGAAGGTGTCAGCACTGATTCTGAGATCTGTATTTTGGGTGTAAGTTTGTCAGCATTGATACTGAAATCTGTATTTTGGGTGAAAGTTTGTCGGCATTGATAGTGAAATCTGTATTTTGGGTGAAGGTTTGTCAGCACTGACACTGAACTGTGTATATTCTGTGCCATAAAAAGTGCAATATCATATGAAATCATTGCTGATTTTGAAACAAAAAAATTATGTATAACACGCCTGTGAATCAGGACTTAATCTTTTTTTCTTTTCTTTTTCTTTCCCTTTTGCTTTTCTGTCTACTGCAAGAGGCTTCAAAGTTGGCGGAGTTACGGCCCTTTCTGTTGAGCTTAGACCTTGCGCTGCTTAGCAATGCGTGACATGGACCTTTTACTTGACGCTGACTTTTCATGAAACATGTTCTGCATGTCCAGCAATGCATTGATGTCCAGTTAGTATCAAGTTGCTCATGAACAATGGTGGGGGACTTACCTGGCACTTAAAGTTGTTTGTCAAAGCAACAAAGTGTTAGAACTTCACAGAAAAGATTCACTGTTCTAAACAGTTTCTTGTTATGTTGACACCGGTAGCCTGTGATGAAATGTGTCCTTTCCACGTGTTGGATGGGGGGTGGGGAGAGGGGTGGGGTGGGGGTGATGATGTGGGCTTAAAGTACTTAGCTGTTGGGCTGACATATTAGGGACAATCGGGTGGGGGCAGGGGGGGTGGGGGGGTAGACATATTTATGAAAAAGAGTTTAAAAATAGCTATTGAACAGGTGATGATAACATGTATTAAAAGGTTATAACTGTGGCAAGTGTGTGATGATGACAAGTACTAAATTTAAAAGGTAACAATACTGACTGTGACAGGTGTGTGACAATATCATGTGTTAGTTAAAGGGAATACTGACTTGATAGTGTTGTTTGACAATGATGTGTGTTAATTAAATGGAATACTGACTGACAGGCGTGTGACAATGACATGAATGAATTAAAGGGAATACTGACTTGACAGGGGTGTTTCACGATGACATGTATTAATTAAAGGGAAAACTGACTTGACAGGGGTGTGTGACGATGATGTATTAAAGGTGATACTGTGACAGGGGTGCGTGACTACATCCACGTGGTGGACCTGGCACAGGGTCACGTGGCTGCTGTTCGAAAGCTGGATGAGAATTGTGGACTGAAGGTAATGCTAACAACAACGCCAGATAACCACTCACACACACACACACAAACATGCAAAACCACGCACAAACACATGCATACATGCACATTATGACACATGCGCACAACACACACATACATGCATGTGAACACACATATACATAAACACACAGAGAACATGATCACATGCACACACACACACACACACACACCACACACACACACACACACACACACACACACACACACCATACATGCATACATGAACACACTAATGCAATGATGCATGCATGCACCCACACTTGCCTAATCAGACTCCTATCTGCAATGTTGATTTGTTCAAAAATCTCTTCAGGAAGTTCCATTCAGGTGCTGATTGGGGGGGGGGGGGGGGGGGGGCAATTGAACAGTTGGAACAGGGAAGATTTAAGGGGGGGGGGGAATTGAACAGTTGAAACAGGGAAGGTTCAAGGGTGGGCGCTGTAGCCACATCCTTGGACAAGCTGTTCCAGTGGGGCTGTGGTGTTGCAGTGGTAGGTAAGCAGGAAAACTTCCTGTAGTGAGTACAGGAGTAGGGCACAGGCAACCCAGCAAAGTGGGTGGGTACTGCAGGGTCTTCTGACCCTGCTTGGCCGAGTTGCTTTGCATTGGAATGTGTACAAGTTCAGTTCAGTTCAGTTCAAGATGGTATCTATGCCCTCGGAAAAGCTCATAATTATGTGCTCCACCCCGTCTCTCAGAAGTTTCCCCAGCGTTGCCTTTGAAGCACTTCCAGTGTTTGTCTGACTGAAGATGGCCCTCTCTCGTCCTTTCATGGAAGATCATCTCTAGCGCTTCCTCTTTCCACGCCTCTCTCCTCCAGGCAATCGATGGTGTGATGTTCATGGCTTTGGGCCTGCAGGTAGTATCTCAAGCTCCTCAATACTTCAGATCTTCTGACAAGCAAGCCACATGTGAGGGCGTACAAGTTGTCTTAGTGTTTATTGTAACTGGATTCCAGTCTACCATGGGGAGAGCTTAGACAGTAGTGTGCTGACTTTTGGGGCTTCAGAAGAATGGCATAATTGTTCCCAAAGTTTCCCTTCGCTGTGGTTGTCATTCAGGCGAGTGCAGATTTTAAAGGACTAACTGCCTCAGTGGCAAGGGTCAAGCAAGGGGTACTTGAGATGGTCAGTACCTTTAAATAGTGTTGGTCTTTTGAGATCATCAGTCCCTTTAAATGGTGTTGGTGTTTTGAGATGGTCAGTCCCTTTAAATGGTGTTGGTGTTTTGAGATGGTCAGTCCCCTTAAATGGTGTTGGTGTTTTGAGATGGTCAGTCCCCTTAAATGGTGTTGGTGTTTTGAGATGGTCAGTCCTTTTAAATGGTGTTGGTGTTTTGAGATGGTCAGTCTCTTTAAATGGTGTTGGTGTTTTTTACATGGTTGGTTCCTCTGAGGAGGGTTGGTGTTCTTTACATGGTTGTTTCTCTAAGGGATGTTGGTGTTCTTTAGATGGTTGGTTTCTCTAAGGGGTGTTGGTGGTTTGAGATGGTCCATTTCTCTAAGGGGTGTTGGTGGTTTGAGATGGTCCATTTCTCTAAGGGGTGTTGGTGGTTTGAGATGGTCCATTTCTCTAAGGGGTGTTGGTGGTTTGTTGCAGGTGTACAACCTAGGAACAGGTCATGGTTATTCAGTGCTGGACATGGTCAAGGCATTTGAAAAGGCCTCAGGGAAAAAGGTCAGTTGATTTCTGATTTGTCATGGCTGGCTTTACTTTGTTCTCCCCCACCCCTCCCTCTCTCCACCTCTCTCATTTCCTCTCTCCCTCCCTCGCCATTTGCCTCCCTCTCTCTCCCCCTCTCTCACTTGCTCCCTTCATCCCTCTCTCACCCCCATCTTTTATCTCTGTCTGTCTGTCTGTCTGTCTGTCTGTCTGTCTGTCTGTCTGTCTGTCTCTCTCTCTCTCTCTCTCTCTCTCTCTCTCTCTCTCTCTCTCTCTCTCTCTCTCTCTCTCTCTCTCTCTCTCTCTCTCTCTCTCTCTCTCTCTCTCTCTCTTCTCGACCACAACACTCATGTCAGTCAGCACTTACCTGTCTTGTTGAAGGCTACTATCCTCCATAAATGACTCAAAGTTGAATGGTGTTGTCTTTTTAGATCTCAAAAAAGCCTTTGACCTTATAGACCATCAGATTTTATTGAAAAAGATGAAAACGTATCAGTTAAGCGACAATGCCATTCAGTTTTTTAATCATATATTAGCCAAAGAAAACAGAAAGTATTTGTTGCTGGACATTATTCACCTGAGGGCTCTGTCAAAGTTGGAGTTCCACAGGGGTCTGTTCTTGGACCTCTTCTCTTCAGTATTTATATAAATGATCTCCCGTTGAGTATTTCATCTACTGAAGTTGATTGTGACATGTTTGCTGATGATTCGTCTCTTTCTGCTTCTGGAAATAACATAGCTGCTATAAATGCTAAGCTGCAGCCAAGTATCCAAGAAGTAACTGAATGGTGTTCTGCAAATGCAATGTTGCTCAACCCAGAGAAAACTAAAAGTATGGTAGTAGCCACGCATCAAAAGCATCAGCGTGGTATACCTCCTCTTTGTCTTATGTTGAATTCACAGGTAATAGAGCAAGTTTCAGAACATCGTCACCTTGGCGTTATTCTTGATGACCAGCTTAAATGGCAAGCTCATATTAACAGTATTACTAACGCTGTTGCTAAAAATGTGTATCTGCTCTCTCGCCTGAGACACTTTTGTAACAGTGAAGCTTGTAATACGTTTTTTCACGCTCACATTATGTCCAGAATTAATTATGTCTCTAATGTATGGGATGGCTGCAGTGATGTACATATCAAAAACTTAAAGCTGTACACAAACGTGCAGTCAAAGTTCTTTGTGCTGCTTCGCCAATGCTAACTGGACGAGGGCACATTTCGTATGGTCCATTACCTTTAAAAGAGCATCTTCAGTGTAATAAATGTATCTTAGTGCATAAAGTTATCCATAACAAATCACCCCAATATCTGAGACAGCTTGTCCGCACTGGAGCGCGCAACAGACATAGTTCACGGAACAGCATTCTTATTTTGCCCAAAACAAGAATTGACATTTATAAGATGAGTTTTGCTTATTCTGGATCCTTTTGTTGGAATGCACTACCTAGAAGTCTTAAATAGCATGCTCAGTGACACATTCAAATCTAAAGCTCTTCAACATTTTCGTACTGAGTGTAACATATAAGTTTTCAGTCTTGAACCGTACAGTATTTAGTTTCCTAATGTTTGATACACCTGGCATTTTATGTGTTTATGTATAAGTGTGTGCGCACGCCCAGGCGTGTGCGTGCAATTATGTTTTAAATATATGGATATATTTTCCTTGGATGGTGAGGTACATTTCTTGTCTTGATTGTATACCAGCTCTGTGCTAAGTATACAAAATATTAATTTAAATGTTTTAATCCTTTTATCTTTCCAATTACTGTTCATAGTATTAGCAGTAGTAGCGGTAGTATATTGTTATCATCGCAGTGCTATTAGAATATTCATTGCCACATCATTGCCATGTATGTGTGTGTTGTGGAGGAGGGGTGTGCACGCGTGCGCCGTGCGCCGTGTGTGTTGTGTGTGTAATGTGTCATACATGTCTGTGTATATACATGAATGTGTGTATATGTATATATTCCTTCTATATCTTTTACTTATTAATTTGTTTATATTTTTGTTGTAGTTGTGTGTGTGTGTGTTTTGTTTTTGTTGTTTTTGTTTTTGTTTTGTTTTTTTGTTTATTTTTATGTACTAATTTAGTATCCATTTCTTTTTCCTTGTTGATATTGTCGTTTTTCTTAAGCTTAATTTGATCCCTCCCCTTCCCTTGCTCTCTCTGTAAATTACCCAGTTTTTTTGTTTGTTTTTTGTTGTTGTTGTTGTTGTGTGTGTGTGTGTGTGTGTGTGTGTGTGTGTGTGTGTGCGTGTGTGTGTGTGTGTGTTTAACTGTGTTTTAGACTTTTTTGCTCCAGTTGTTTTTCATTGCTATTTTTTTCATTTCCGTTGCAATCGCTGTCTGGTTTTATATGTGTTGTTGTTGTTTATTATTATTATTTTTATTAATTGTTCTTTTTATTTTTACTGATGCTGTATTTGTCTATAGCCTTCTGTAATAATATTTAACTGTGAATGTCTTGGTTTATAGTAGTACTGTAGCAACGGCAGATATGTGAGTTGCCTTTGTGCTAATATCTTCACCGTTGAGAAATAAAGTTCAGTCAATCAGTCTCTCTCTCTCTCTCTCTCTCTCTCTCTCTCTCTCTCTCTCTCTCTCTCTCTCTGTTTGTCTGTTTGTCTGTCTGTCTGTCGGTCCTCCCCCCCCCCCTCTCTCTCTCTCTGTCTCATTTGAGACCTATTTTACACACCCATACAACTCCGCCCAGTCCTTCCAACTGCTTGTGAGAGTGTCCACCTCCCGTATGTTTTCTTTTTTCCCCCTCCTCCCTTACTGTTCTTTATAAGATCAGCATTGACTGCTTCTGTTTTCTTTTCTGATACTAGTCATATGAACTGATCAGACGTTCTGCTGCTTCATTTGCTCATATTATGATCATCGTATGCTCATAATATGTAGCTGAATGATGTACAGCATCTGGCGCTGTGAGCATGCTATGTCTTGTGTGGAAAGTCTCATGTATAATGTTTCATTCACTCACTCATGCCTATATGTATATAAATAATGCCTGTAATTTGATATCTATTCATCAGTAGCTTAGCAAGGACTAGTTGTTAGATTTTTGACTGAACCTAAACTACAATCCTCGTAAAATAAACTTTTCGAGTTTGAGTTCTCTCTCTCTCTCTCTCTCTCTCTCTCTCTCTCTCTCTCTCTCTCTCTCTCTCTCTCTCTCTCTCTCTCTCTCATCCTCTCACACTACACACACACACACACACACACACACACACACACACACACACACACACACACACCATATACATGTCTTTGTACATATTGGTCCCAGTAAGCATGCCAGATCCAATTCACATCTGATCCTGACTGGCTCAGAAGCGTTGGCCAGAAGCAGGCCTGATGATTCTTGCAGTGGCATGCTTCTGGACTGGATCTTTTGGGCCAAAAGCTACCAATCAGCCAGAGCCAAATAGAATCTGGGCTGTTTTCCTGTGCACAATATGATGCGGGCCATCTGTGGAAGAATGCAGCCGAGTCTGAAAGTGGGAAACTGGTAGTGAGCCGGTTGCATTCTGCCAGAACAGGACCCGATGATTCTTGCACACCAGCTTGCTTCTGGGCCAGATCTTTTTGGCCCAAACCTGACCAGGTCATCCAGATTGGGTCTGCATTTATTTTGCACAGTATGATCTAGGCCTTCTTTGAAAGAACGGAACTGAATAGGATGCAGGAAGTCTATCATTGGCGGGAGCTGCCGCAAGTATCATTTTTGTTGCGACAAAAGTTTTTTTGCGACAAACACTTGTTTGATATACTTGTCGTGACAAAACTTTTGTCATGACAAACATATTTTTGTCGCGACAAATATTTGTCACAACAAAAATAATTTTATCGTGACAAACATAATTTTGTCATGACAAAAGTTTTGTCGTTGCGGCAAGCATACTTTTGTCACAACAAAAGACGTGTTTTGTCACATGTTTTGTCGTACTTACAATGCAAACACGTGTTTGTTGTGACAAAAATGATACTTGTGGCAGCTCCCGCCAATGATAGAAGTTGAATCTGGCAATATATGATTCGGCCCAATTCTGGCTGCATAATGGCCATAACTGGCTTTTAAAACGCTTCTGAATTGGCTCCAGCATGTTTACTAGGTCTGTCTTTTTGTCAGGTATGGAGTAAGCATTGCAGTGAACAATGAACAGTGACAGTGTTCCTCCGTCCCCAGCAAATGCACACTCACAAGCTAATACCGAACAGCAGTACACCTTATTCCACAGAAATATAAAAATGGTCAAAACTTGGTCATACTTCGTGCATGAGCCTTGGTTCATTGGATGCTATGTACAAGTGGGTCATTCTATAAAATCTATTTCAGATTGTGGTTTTGTGTGTTTCAGATTGTGTGTGTGTGTGTGTGTGAGAGAGAGAGAGGGGGGGAGAGAGAGAGAGAGAACTCAAAACTCTGAATTTTATTACTCAAGGATTGAGATTTTAGGCAATAGCCTCTTTTCACAATCTGTCCTTGCTAAGCTACATAGACAACACATATAAAGATTATTAATCACACTTTCAAAAGAGAGAGAGAGAGAGTGGTCAAGTGGTCACCTTTGACCTCCATGTGCAGATCCCTTATGAGCTGGTGGAGCGACGCCCTGGCGATGTTGCTTCCTGCTACGGCGACCCCAGCCTGGCCACCAAGGAACTGCACTGGACGGCCAAGAAAGGACTGGATGAGATGTGTGAGTGCTTCATTTGTCACAGACTTCCACCTGTAGAACCTGTAGTGCTGTATTTGGGGCTGGTGTGTGTATGCATGTATACACCTGTGAGTGTGTGTGTGTGGTGGGGAGGGGGTGGGGGTGGAGGTATATGTGTGAGAGAGAGACGTTTATTTTATTTTACAAGACTTCATTCTATTTCAGATTATGTTCTTGTGTGTTTGAGATTGTGTGTGTAAGAGAGCGAGAGCATGTGTGTGTGTATATGTGTGAGAGAGAGAGAGAGAGAGTGTGTGTGTGTGTGTGTGTGTGTGTGTGTGTGACAGAGAGTGTGTGTGAGTGTGTGTGTCAGAGAGAGAGAGTGTGTTTGAGATGTAGAGAGTGTGTGCATGTATGTGTGAGAGAGAGAGAAAGAGAGTGTGTGTATTAAATTTTCTTTGAAAACCACATTGCCTGAAATCTGTCCCTCCATATCTCTGACTCTGATTTGGTGTTACTGCGAGTGTGTGTATTTCTGCGTGTGTCCAAACTGGAATATTCCAACCATACAATTACTTCTGAAACCTTACACGTTCACATGTGTGTCACTGTCAAGCCTTGCTCTCCCAACCTGCCAAGAGCATTACATATAACAATGCTCTTCACACTAGCCATAAAATCGGAACAAGATGCATGGTTTTGTCAGGACGTGCATCTCTGTCACTAGTGTCAGCCTGTCATTCTCACTCTTAGCCTGTCAAAAGTATCAAGTCAAACTTAATGGCCGAGGTGGAGAGTCAGATTGTACTGAGTCTTTGGGCAAGGCAAATGTAACGATGACAATGGACAGATGCGTGGTCTTATTTCCATCATGCGTGTGTGACAATGGACAGATGCGTGGTCTTATTCCCATCATGCGTGTGTGACAATGGACAGATGCATGACCAGTTGGTCTTCCATCATGCTGTTGACAATGGACAGATGCTGGTCTTATTTCCATCATGCGTGTATGACAATGGACAGATGCGTGGTCTTATTTCCATCATGCATGTATGACAATGGACAGATGCATGTCTTATTTCCATCATGCATGTATGACAATGGACAGATGCGTGTCTTATTTCCATCATGCTGTTGACAATGGACAGATGCGTGGTCTTATTTCCATCATGCTGTGTGACAATGGACAGATGCGTGGTCTTATTTCCATCATGTGTGTGTGACAATGGACAGATGCATGGTCTTATTTCCATCATGTGTGTGTGACAATGGACAGATGCATGGTCTTATTTCCATCATGTGTGTGTGACAATGGACAGATGCATGGTCTTATTCCATCATGTGTGTGTGACAATGGACAGATGCATGGTCTTATTTCCATCATGCGTGTGTGACAATGGACAGATGCGTGGTCTTATTTCCATCATGCGTGTGTGACAATGGACAGATGCGTGGTCTTATTTCCATCATGCGTGTGTGACAATGGACAGTGCGTGGTCTTATTTCCATCATGCGTGTGTGACAATGGACAGATGCGTGGTCTTATTTCCATCATGCGTGTGTGACAATGGACAGATGCGTGGTCTTATTCCATCATGCGTGTGTGACAATGGACAGATGCGTGGTCTTATTTCCATCATGGTGTGTGACAATGGACAGATGCGTGGTCTTTTTTCCATCATGCATGTGTGACAATGGACAGATGGGGGCTATTCAAGGGGAAATACAATGATTCTTATTTCCATCATGCGTGTGTGACAATGGACAGTGCATGGTCTTATTTCCATCATGCGTGTGTGACAGTGGACAGATGCGTGGTCTTATTTCCATCATGCGTGTGTGACAATGGACAGATGCCTGGTCTTATTTCCATCATGTGTGTCTTATTTCCATCATGCGTGTGTGACAATGGACAGATGCCTGGTCTTATTTCCATCATGTGTGTCTTATTTCCATCATGTGTGTGTGACAATGGACAGATGCGTGGTCTTATTTCCATCATGTGTATGTGACAATGGACAGATGCAAGGGCTTATTTCCATTTGTGGCAGTCTCTGTCAGCTTGCCCGGGAGACAAGGTTGTCAATCTATCAAAGGAAGTGAAAGGATGGGGCCTGATTGCAGGCCTGAGGCATGGAGTGTGAGTGCTGTAAGCCGCTCCTCAACCAGATGCCTTGTTGTGATTGCAGGCGTGGACCTGTGGAGATGGCAGTCGCAAAACCCCCACGGCTACAACGTGGAAGGGAAGCAATGAGAGGGGAGACAACTAGGGCCTGCCACGCTTACCTCCCCATCACTTCTCTCCCCATGGCCTCTTCTTCATGTGATGACTGTTCTCTGACATCTGTGCCTTGGGCAAGTTGCTGTCCACTGCTTGATGCATAGGGTTGCTTGCTGATCAATTGCACTCATTTTGTCATGGAGACAGTATGGTCGTACTTACAATGCAGCATGTGTGTGTGTGTGTGTGTGTGTGTGTTGGGGGGGGGGGGGGGGGGGGGGGGCAAGAAGAATGTAGAATGTGTGCATATTTATGTGACCCATTCTCACAACTGAGTCTTAACTGGACACCAGCTTGCTGTGCTACAGGCAAAAGCAGCCCGGGGGTCTCTCTGGGTGTTTTCAGATTTTTGCAAAATGAAAGTCTGTTAGCATTAAACTTTGGTGGGTTTGCACTGATATGCTCTAAAAAGTTGAATACGTTTGTTTAAAACGCATTTTATGCCTACCCAGCATCAGTTTTATGTGTGAGTGCTCATTTTAAACCCAAGAGCATGGGATTAAAAACATTAACAAAATATATTAAAAGTTAACTGATGTTGAAATTGCAAGTCTCCTCAGGTGCCCCAGTGTTTAATATGTTCCTGCGCCACAACTGGTAAAGATTGGTACATTTAAACCTGTTGCAAGATTGGTACATTTAAACCTGTTGCTAAGGAAAAACTACTCAATGCACAGTGCCAACTTTAAAGCTGATTTTCTCAAAGGGCCTCCACCACACACCCAACCTTCAGAAGCACGTCATGTCCACATATTTCGGAGTAGAAATGTGATTTTTTTAAGTAGCAAAATAACGAGCAGAACTTGCAGATTTGAGACATGTAGATATCTCAAATTGCCAAATTTTAAGTTAAGACTCATTTCGTGAGAACGTGTCACGTATTTGATTCACAGGTGCATTCTGATAGAATCGTATGAGAAATGTCGTAGTGTCTGCATACATATGTGTGGAGAAAGGGGACGAATGTTATATTTTGGTGCGTGAGTGTGATACTGGGGTGAGTCCTGCTCTGTCTGACTGATTGTTGTACAGTTGTGGTACAAGGCCAGTCCACCACGGTCCCACAGTCTCACAGACAATGGTCATACAGACCACGGTCCCACAGACGATGGTCATACAGACCATGGTCCCACAGTCTCACAGACGATGGTCATACAGACCACGGTCCCACAGACAGTTTTCCATGGCGACACTGGGGACCATCTCAGTCTGAATTCAACACTGGCGATCGGTCTTCACAGCCTGACTCACTGTTAAAAAAAGGTTTTAAGGGTATTTGGTGGGTGGTGGTGGGGGGGGGGGGGGGGGGAATCAGCGTAATATACAGTGTAATAGAAACACGTGTGAAACACAGGTTACAGCACTTTGATTCACAGGGTTCCTGTCTGATTATATTTATAATCATACGATTCTAATTTATTGGTGTAGCTTGGATGTTAGATCACTTTTAGAGTGATAGATGTAGGCGTGTCAGGCCTTAGAGATCTGAAGAAGCATAGATTCTTGTGTCTGTGCAGTGTCAGTGTGTTGTTTTCGGACGCAGTTTTGATGATGGTAATAGTCGCATGCTGACTTAGTATAAAATATGCACAGTTGAACAGTGCCAAATGTTTGATTTTACTTTAATTTGTTTTTTTGAAGGTGTGGCAAATGTCACAAACCCACTTATTTACTCTGTCTAAAAAATTTATATATTTATTTACTCTGTCCAATTTTTTACATTTTTTTATACTTGGGTAGTATGAAAGGAAAATCAAACTGTCTTGAGCATACCAGTCATTGTCTTGGTACTGTTTGCGTCACCTTTTAACTATACTTCCAGTTGATGTTTTTTGCTGGGGTTTTATGAGGCAGGGTTGTGTGAATTACTTTTATTTCAACTGACTGATGAATTGGATTGACTGATGAATAATGATGGATTGACTGATGTATTTATTGATGGCCATGAGTGATTGATCATTTCAGATTGTACTTGTATATATTCACTGGGTATTTCATATATTTTCTGCTGTTATTTCTGGGCTTTTTTGTTCTGTTTGTTTGTTAGGGTTTTTCTTTAGATTTTTTTTCTTTTCTTCTTGTGTTTGTTCAAAGTGATGGAGTGTGTCATTTCTTATTCTGCATAATGAAATAGTTTTAATACAGAACAACTTTTTTGGCATTTTAAGTTATAATTGTTTGTTAATGGTTGACAATCACAGATTATGGCCAAATATGCCGTTCTTGGATAAGAATCACAACCTCACACTTCACACCTTATGTGAATACTGCCCCGCCCCCTGCCCCACCAACCCCTTCAGTTGCTTTTTTTAAATATTTTTTTTTATTTTCCAGGTGGAGCTATTTACGATTTGCTTTGATTTTCTTCATTGCAGAATGCAGTATAGTGTTATTAGTGACCATCATGTGTGTTTATTTGTCTTGATGGATTCAAGAAAATATTCTTCAAATATAAACATAATGATGTGCATGAAGTATTGGGACTATTGCTTGGATAATGAAAACTAATAATTGCATATTACCAAGAATGCAGGTATTAAAACGTATACATTTATAATAATTATATGCACTTGTTAGTGCCTTGATTTTCATGAGATATTCTTTCACTTATGTAATGTTTGTGGAGTTTGTAACGTGTAAAGTTAGTTTTTGCCTGTATGTATGTATGTGCATTTGTCCATCTGTCACCCATCTGTGCAAATCTACAAAGTCCAGTGGAGTGGACTCCTGTTTTGACTGATAAATCTGGGCATTTTGAACTTGTGATTTTTCCCTTGCCCAGTACTAGAGATGAAATGAAGCTAGGATGCTTGTACTGTTGATTATTGTTAGAGGAAGTGCGCGTTAGGCTGCTTGTACTGTCAGTGAGCGTTGGGTTTGTTACGGGCACCTCCAGCGAAGCTGCATCATGGACCTCTCAGGATGAATGAAAGACACACAGCAACAAAAAGCTCACGTCATTTTCAGTCACGTTATGGTCCACTTTGTCAAAACCTGATGTTTAAAAGTCCTTGAATGCTGCCATTTTGTGCCTGGCACCAGTGGCAGTGTTTGTGATGTAATGAACAAATCCAGCACATGTTGTCCAAGTGTCTATGACATCAAACCAACCCTGTCCAGTTCTTCACAGGCATGGAACAAACCAATATGGCTGCCTTCTGTGGAGCGGCAATTCCAAGTAAAAACGTACTTAGGTTGCATAAATATTGATAGAACAACTGCACAAGTTACAGATCTTGCAAATGGATATTTATAGAACCTGTTGCATAAATATTGATAGAACAACTGCACAATTTACAGATCTTGCAAATGGATATTATAGAACCTGTTGCATAAATATTGATAGAACAACCATTCAAGTTACAAATCTTGCAAATGGATATTTATAGTACCTGTTGCATAAATATTGATAGAACAACTGCACAATTTACAAATCTTGCACATGGATGTAGAACCTGTTGCATAAATATTGATAGAACAACCATACAATTTACAAATCTTGCAATGGATATTTATAGAACCTGTTGCATAAATATTGATAGAACAACCATACAATTTACAAATCTTGTGAATGTATGTAGAAACTGTTGCATAAATATTGATAGAACAACCATTCACTTTACAAATCTTGCAAATGGATATAAAGAGCCTGTTGCATGAATATTGATAGAGCAACCATGCAAATCCTCCAGACTGAAACAACAACGTATTTTCTTTGTTTTCAACTAGAAATACTGACATATTTGATTTGTCTTCTACCAGCTCACTTGACATTGACACTGTACTGTGACCGTTTTGTAATATGCAGACACCATATGGTTGCTAAGTTTGAGTTCCATTCTCAAGGCATATTTTATTCAGACCTCATAATGACAATTGCTGCACTGGCCAGACTGGTGCAGATGTTAAATATATTTTTGATCAAACTGAACGATTTTTACATCATAATATATTGATCTCATTTGAAACTGTCCTGTGGGAACGTTTATGATGTTAGCTAGTCAGTTACTCATTGCGCTTTAATACTGGAAATATTTCTACCTATTTTCTTCAGGAATTGAATTAAGCTGCCTCAAGGTATGAAACAGTATTTGACTGTTACAGGATGGTTCATGAGTGGAATCTTGAAGGCCATTGTTCTTCTTCCTCCGCTTATTTTTCATAGTACACATGCCTGTGTGGAACGTTAGTGTATACCAGACTGGTGCTTATTTATAGACAGGAAAGGCTAGTTAGTGTATACCTGACTCAGTGACTGGTACTTATTTATAGACTGAAAAGGCTAAGAGTAAGACTGGAGTACTTGCTTATTAGTTTGCCTGTTTATTGCAGTGATTTAGATGTGAAACGTCTGAAACCATGACTGTCCATTTCCCCAGAGAGCAGTGGTTATGTGCGTAATTTTGAACAAGTGTTGCTTGGAATATGTTTACCTTGAGGGATACAAGGGTTTTGATAGAAAAATATTTTTTTTTAGCACTGACAGATGGCCATTTGAGCCCTGGTTGATAATCTGTGATTGTAAACAAAACTGATCTGCATTGAAAACTACATGATTGTTCGCTGTGTGGTGCTTGTTCTGCCATTCATTCCTGTTGGTTTGTTGTCTGTGCAGGTTTGAAAGAGGAGCACGCACATGTGTGTGTGTGCATGTGTGTGTGTGCGTGTGTGTGTGTGTGTGTGTGGCTATATATCCCACATTTTTCCTTCTTTACTTTTTCTAAAATAGGGGGAAAATATAACACATTCCAACACTGAAATCTCATGTCCAAACGCTCAGATGGCAGTGAAATTTCTGTCAGACTGACTGATTCTAACAATTTTTTCCTGATTTAACGCAAACACTTAAAAATCAAAATGCACCCAAGAGCTGTTATCTGTTGATCACGGAGTTGTATTATACTTGCGACAAATCTGAGAAAAGCAGCTTCAGAGTTTTGAAATGAACGAGGTTGTTTCTGAGGCCTGGAAGTAAAACGTTATGAAAGCAGTTTCAAGTGGTCCTGGCAGACAGAGCTACTCTCTGGTTTGTTGTCACTGTATCCAAGTAATCTATTAGCATAACTGATGCATGATTGAAGCAGTGGATGCGACAGATTTCAGAAAAATCCAAACGCGTAAAAGGTTCAAAAGAATGTACCTTATTAGGACAAAACACAACATGCGAATTTTTGGGATAATCCCCTTTATCAAGCTACAAAATGACAAACAACAGTTAAACAGTGAAAAATGAGATGGAGAGCTAAACCACTTATCTGTTTTTGTCTTGTCCACAAGAAGTGCTTAAAACGCTAGCAGTCATTCTGATTTCAGAAATGTGCCAAAACTAACCTTCAGTGTCAATCTTTATGCAGGACAGTTTGTCCATGAGCCCTCAAGAAGGAGCAAAGTTTCTCAGATACATCCATCCAAAACTGCTCTGGCTGTTCCTCACATTTTTGGTGCCACAGACACCAAGAACACGAAAACTAGAGTAATGTCCATGCAGGTGGAGTAGGTTGGTCTCCGACAATGCCACTGACACCGAGTTGGATCAGTGCAAGTAATCAAGTCACAAGAAACCAACGATTGGACATTCTGTAAGAATTGCACAGTAAATGTATCAAACACTAACAATGACTTCGAAACAAAACAAAACAAAAAACAACTTTTCTTTTGAGAATTGTGTGTGTGTGTGTTCTTCCTTCCCTGTTATATCTTCAGGTTTGGAATGTGTATGTGTGTTGTTAGCTTTTATTTGTGTAATTTTTGAGACCTTTGAATGAAAGCAGTTGTCACTGCTACTATCAAAAACACAGCAAAAACATTCTTTTTTGTTGTTTTTTGCTTAAAATTGAAAACAAGTTTTGTCTAAGAAGACTTTTGCTTCATGCTTAACGCATGTAGAATGTGGGGGTGTATAATATGTGTGTGTGTGTGTGTATACTTACATATAATTCATGAATACAACTGTATATTGGACAGGGTGTACATAAGAGGGTTTGCACTATATTTTGTTTGCCATTTGGCACACAATTGAATGAGGATGGTCAGGTTATTTTTTGCTGTTGTCATGTACTGAAATGTGATTGGGAATTTTTCTGCAGAAAAGTTCGGTTACTGTTCCTGAAGAAGGCCAGTTGGAAAAGATGATATCCAAACACAAAAAGGTTCAAAAGAACGCTTATTTGTTATGACACATACAATTGCAAAAGACTTGTACTGCCCATTTACTGCTTGGTTCCTGGTTACTACTGGATGGTTCCTAGTTACCACTGGATTTCCGGTTACTACTTGGTTCCCACTGATTGGTTCCTGGTTACCACTGGATGTCTAGTTACTACTTGGTTCCCAGTTATAACTGATTGGTTCCTAGTTACCACTGGATTTCCAGTTACTACTTGGTTCCCAGTTACTACTGGATGGTTCCTAGTTACCACAGGGTTTCCAGTTACTACTTGGTTCCCAGTTACTACTGGTTGCTTCGTAGTTAATACTGGATTTCCAGTTACTGCTTGGTTCCCAGTGACTACTGGTTGGTTCCTAGTTACCACTGGATTTGCAGTTACTGCTTGGTTCCCTGTTACTACTGGTTGGTTCCTAGTTGCCACTGGATTTCCAGTTACTACTTGGTTCCCAGTTACTACTGATTCATTCCTAGTTGCCACTGGATTTCCTAGTTACTACTGATTCGTTCCTAGTTACCACAGGGTTTCCAGTTACTGCTTGGTTCCCAGTTACTACTGGTTAGTTCCTATTTACCACTGGATTTCCGGTTACTACTTGGTTCCCCGTTACTACTGGTTGGTTCCTAGTTGCCACAGGATTCCCAGTTACTACTTGGTTCCCAGTTACTGCTTGTTTCCAGTTACTACTGACTGGTTCCTAGTTACCACAGGATTTCCAGTTACAACTTGGTTCCCAGTTACTACTGGATGGTTCCTAGTTACCACTGGATGTGTAGTTACTATTTGGTTCCCAGTTATTACTGATTGGTTCCTAGTTACCACTGGATTTCCAGTTACTGCTTGATTCCCGGTTATTACTGATTGGTTCCTAGTTACCACTGGATTTCCAGTTACCACTTGGTTCCCAGTTAATACCAGATGGTTCCTAGTTACCACTGGATGTCTAGTTACGATTTGGTTCCCAGTTACTACCAGATGGTTCCTAGTTACCACCGGATTTCCAGTTATTTCTTGGTTCCCAGTCACTACTGATTGGTTCCTAGGTACCACTGGATTTCCAGTTACTACTTGGTTCCCAGTTATTACTGATTGGTTCCTAGGTACCACTGGATTTCCAGTTACTACTTGGTTCCCAGTTACTACTGATTCGTTCCTAGTTACCACAGGGTTTCCAGTTACTACTTGGTTCCCAGTGACTACTGGTTGCTTCCTAGTTATTACTGGATTTCCAGTTACTGCTTGGTTCCCAGTGACTACTGGTTAGTTCCTAGTTACCACTGGATTTCCAGTTACTGCTTGGTTTACAGTTACTACTGGTTGGTTCCTAGTTACCACTGGATTTCCAGTTACTACTTGGTTCCCAGTTAGTACTGGTTAGTTCCTAGTTACCACTGGATTTCCAGTTACTGCTTGGTTCCCAGTGACTACTGGTTGGTTCCTAGTACCACTGGATTTCCAGTTACTGCTAGGTTCCCAGTTACTACTGGTTAGTTCCTAGTTACCACTGGATTTCCAGTTACTACTTGGTTTGCAGTTACTATTGATTCATTCCTAGTTACCACTGGATTTCTAGTTACTACTTGGTTCCCAGTTACTGCTGGAATCCCAGTTACTGCTTGGTTCCCAGTTACTACTGATTGGTTCCTAGTTACCACAGGATTTCCAGTTACTACTTGGTTCCCAGTTACTACTGGAATCCCAGTTACTACTTGGTTCCCAATTAGTACTGGATTCCCTGTTACTACTTGATTCCCAGCTACTACTTGGTTCCCAGTTACTACTGGTTGATTCCTAGTTACCACTGGATTTTCTGTTATTTGGTTCCCATTTACTACTGGATTCCTAGTTGCTCCTGGATTCCCAGTTTTCCCAGTCAGCACTGATTCCCAGTTACTGCTGATTCCCAGTTACTACTGGGTTCCCCGTTACTACTGGATTCCCAGTTACTACTGGGTTCTAAATGTTGGCAGAATATGTTGTGCTAGGTGTACGAGGCTTGAGAATTTGTCAGCTAATTAGCATAATTCTGCCACAGAGCTGTCTACATTCAGCTAAGAAAATACTCGCATCTGCTGAATTAAAATTTGAAAACAATATTAAAATTGGTCTGCACACAGACAGAAAGAATAGGAGGAAAAAGTCGTTTTTTTCCCTTCTTCTTCTCGTTTTAATTTATTTTTGTATTGTGATGCTTAACATCCACAGAAGCCACGTTTGGCTTATTAATATTAGGGACGGGCAGTGCCAGAGGGTCGCTATCAAATTCATATCTGCTCGCGGATCAGAGATGCTGGACGGATTTCGCTGGAGCCCTGCAGGGGATGTGTATGGCGCATCAAGACAGGGAAGGTGAAGTGGACAGGTCAAGGGCACCTTGGTCAGTGGAGCGAGACTGCACGGCCTGTCCATCTTCCCGTCACACCGTCGTGAAGAGAGAAACCTGTCGGCTGTTTCTGTTGTTCAGTGTGTGTCAGTGTGTGTGTGGTGAAAACAGGGCCTTAATTCTTCCTTCCTTGTCAACGTCATTGTGTTTATAATTTGGCCATAGGCAGCGGTCCAAAGCATAAATAAGGTGAAATTTACCAGTCTCCCCTAGGGGTGCTGACCTTTGACTGCTGAGGCAGGTAGCAACCCCCCCACTCCCCCCCACACACACATACCAGTCTCCCCTAGGGGTGCTGACCTTTGCTGAGGCAGGTAGCAACCCCCCCCCCCCCCCCCCCCCACACACACACACACATACCAGTCTCCCCTAGGGGTGCTGACCTTTGACTGCTGAGGCAGGTAGCAACCCCCCCTCCCCCCCCCCCCCCCCCCCCACACATACCAGTCTCCTCTAGGGGTGCTGACCCTTAACTGCTGAAGCAGGTAGCAACATCCCCCCACTCCATACACACACACACACACATACCAGTCTCCTCTAGGGGTGCTGACCCTTAACTGCTGAAGCAAGTAGCAACACCCCCCACCCACCCCCACACCAGTCTCCCCTAGGGGTGCTGAGGCAGGTAGCAACACCCCATCGCCTCCCCCTCCACCCCCCCCCCCCCACACACACACACACACCAGTCTCTCCATAGGGGTGCTGACCCTTGACTGCTGAAGCCCCCCCATCCACAGGGTGCAACCCTTCGCCCCCCCCCCGCCCCCCCACCTCCCCACACATACACCACCCCATTCCAAGGGGTGCTGACCTTGACTGCTGAGGCAGGTAGCCACCCCATCACCTACCCATGTCCTGCTGCACCCCACACCAGTCTCCCATAGGGGTGCTGACCCTTGACTGCTGAAGCCCCCCTTCCTCGCACAGGGGTGGTGCCTTGGCTGCACTCCCACCCCAGGTTTCCCACAGGGGTGGTGCCTTGGCTGCACTCCCACCCCAGGTTTCCCACAGGGGTGGTGCCTTGGCTGCACTCCCACCCCAGGTTTCCCACAGGGGTGGTGCCTTGGCTGCACTCCCACCTCAGGTTTCCCACAGGGGTGGTGCCTTGGCTCACACCTGCCGATGCAGCCCCCTGGAACGGCAGCAAACTCCAAGCACCGATTTACGACATCCTTTCTCCAAAGAGGACGGTGCCGGAAAGCGATGCTGGGAGTGTGGAACGGCAGCAAACTCCAAGCACCGATTTACGACATCCTTTCTCCAAAGAGGACCGTGCCGGAAAGCGATACCGGGAGTGTGGACCGGCAGCATTGTTTCAGATTTTTTTTACTGGTCTACTAGCTTTCACCCTTGCGGTGTATGTAGGTGTGACCGAACTCGTGTTGTCCTTCGCTGTGTCACTGTCAGCCGTTACGATACACCGCACTGTGTTCGTACACTGCACGACAACTTTATTCCTCCATTCTTTGTCTTTCGTCAGCGCCCTGATATAACCGCACTGGTTGACTGGGCGTAAAACACCAACTTACTTACTTACTTACATAAGTCTTCGTGAACATCTTCAATATCAGCCGCATCTTGTGTCACTGAAGCAGACTAGAAGTATATCTGAGGAGTAAGGAGTCCTTTAATCCAACTAATTGAACTACGGGTTTTCGGCTGACGGTAAACCCGTAAGCCAGCTGTCATAATACACGTGTTGTCCTCATTATTTCTGACTCGAAGATGATTTGGATGCACGTGTAGCTGGCGCTACTTTCATTCCGAAGCGATTGTGTGGCTTGTGTTTCGTGAACTGTACAGGTACCAGCGGTTTTGTGATTTATTGCAAGGGAAATGAATACAACACTATATTTTAATCAGTTTTGTTGTTGTCACTGGATATGTGTTTGTCCGTTTGTTTGCGTGTGTGTGTACGCGCGCGCGCGTGCGTGCGTGTGTGTGTGTGTTCGATCCATGACCGCCACCCCAGCCATAGCAAATACTATGGCTGGGGTGACTTGGAGCGTCACTCCAAAGTCATAGGGATACACTAGCCATCCTACCTTTAGCGTCAGTAGGGATACAGCCATCCTACCTTTAGCGTCAGTAGGGATACAGCCGTCCTACCTTTAGCGTCAGTAGGGATACAGCCGTCCTACCTTTAGCGTCAGTAGGGATACAGCCGTCCTGCCTTTAGTGTCAATAAGGATACAGCTATCTTGCCTTTAGTGTCAATAAGGATACGGCCATCCTGCCTTTAGTGTCAATAAGGATACGGCCATCCTGCCTTTAGTGTCAATAAGGATACAGCCATCCTGCCTTTAGTGTCAATAAGGATACAGCCATCCTGCCTTTAGTGTCAATAAGGATACAGCCATCCTGCCTTTAGTGTCAATAAGGATACAGCCATCCTGCCTTTAGTGTCAATAAGAATACAGCCATAGTTCCCTGAGCGTCACTCCAAAGTCATATGGATACAGACATCTTACTTTAGTGTCAATAGGAATACAGCCATCGTACTTTTAGCGTCACTCCAGTCATAGGGATACAGCCATCGTACCTTTAGCGTCACTCCAAAGTCATAGGGTTACAACCATAGTTCCCTGAGTGTCACTCCAAAGTTCTAGGAATGCAGCCATCCTACCTTTAACGTCATTCCATAGTCATAGGGTTACAGCCATCGTACTTTTAGCGTCATTCCAAAGTCATAGGGTTACAGCCATCGTACTTTTAGCGTCATTCCAAAGTCATAGGGATACAGCCATCCTACCTTTAGCGTCAGTAGGGATACAGCCATCCTACCTTTAGTGTCAGTAGGGATACAGCCATCATACCTTTAGCGTCAATAAGGATACAGCCATAGTTCCCCGAGCGTCACTCCAAAGTCATAGGGATACAGACATCTTATCTTTAGTGTCAATAGGGATACAGCCATCGTACCTTTAGCGTCACTCCAGTCATAGGGACACAGCCATCCTACCTTTAGCGTCACTCCAGTCATAGGGATACAGTCATCCTACATTTAGCGTCAATAAGGATACAGCCATAGTTCCGTGAACGTCACTCAAAGTTGTACGAATGCAGCCATCGTACCTTTAGTGTCACTCCAAAGTCATAGGAATACAGCCATCGTACTTTTAGCGTCACTCCAAAGTCATAGGGATACAGCTATAGTTCCCTGAGCGTCACTCCAAAGTCAAAGGGATACAGCCATAGTACTTTTAGCGTCACTCCAAAGTCATAGGGATACAGCTATAGTTCCCTGAGCGTCACTCCAAAGTCATAGGGATACAGCCATAGTACTTTTAGCGTCATTCAAAAGTCATAGGGATACAGCTATAGTTCCTGAGCGTCACTCCAAAGTCATAGGGATACAGCCATGTACTTTTAGCGTCATTCAAAAGTCATAGGGATACAGCTATAGTTCCCTGAGCGTCACTCCAAAGTCAAAGGGATATAGCCATCCTACCTTTAGCGTCAGTAGGAATACAGCCATCCTACCTTTGACGTCAATAAGAATACAGCCATAGGTCCCTGAGCGTCACTCCAAAGTCATAGGGATACAGACATCTTACCTTTAGCGTCAATAGGGATACAGCCATCGTACTTTTAGCTTCACTCCAGTCATCGATACAGCCAATCGTACTTTTAGCGTTACTCCAAAGTTATAGGAATGCAGCCATCGTACTTTTAGCGTCATTCCAAAGTCATACGGATACAGCCAATCGTACTTTTAGCGTTACTCCAAAGTTATAGGAATGCAGCCATCGTACTTTTAGCGTCATTCCAAAGACATACGGATACAGCCATTGTACTTTTAGCGTCACTCCAAAGTCATACGGATACAGCCATAGTACTTTTAGCGTCACTCCAAAGTCATAGGGTTACAACCATCGTACTTTTAGCGTCACTCCAAAGTCATAGGGTTACAGCCATCGTACTCTTAGCGTCATTTCAAAGTCATACGGATTCAGCCATCGTACTTTTAGCGTCACTCCAAAGTCATAGGGTTACAGCCATCGTACTTTTAGCGTCACTCCAAAGTCATAGGGATACAGCCATCGTACTTTTAGCGTCACTCCAAAGTCATAGGGTTACAGCCATCGTACTTTTAGCGTCACTCCAAAGTCATAGGGATACAGCCATCGTACGTTTAGCCTCACTCCAAAGTCATAGGAATACAGTCATCGTACGTTTAGCGTCACTCCATGTTTCTGCCCATTGCTTTTGTGTGTGTGTGTGTTTCTTTAATCTGGTATTGAAACATTAGAGGGAATGGTCGACGATACCAGCATGTCCTAGCCTTACGTGCTCTGGGGTAATAGTGAACGGACTAACTCTTCGAAAATGTGCGCGACACGACTGTCTATACCCATGGAAAGCTTCTCCCATGCAAAGTACAGCTTCTTTTGTGTGTGTGAGGGGGGTGGGGGGGGGGAGGATGGGGGGGGGGATCTTAATGCATGAGTCATTCTGCTGGTGATAGTGTAGCGATAGGTGTACAACCCCCCTCCCCCACCTTCTCCCCATCCCTAATCAGGTTTCTGTGGACGTTAAGCGCCATGTTTATTTGTAACGAGGCTGTGACGCGTTTACAGCTTACTGCCTCACTTATTATCGTCTGGGAATATCACGCTGCCTGCGGCCCGGTCGTCACACTATCGTCTGGGAATATCACACTGCCTGCGGCCCGGTCGTCACATTCCGGGCAAGCGAGCGTCAGTGCGCGAAGGGGAAAAAGCGAGGAAAGTGCGACGAAGGACTCCCTGCGCTGGGCTGACAGCAGACTGAACAGGGTGGCCACTGCACTAGTATCGCTCAGTTTGACTGCACGAAAGCGACTCCGTGAGTGAGGTGAAGGTAGGCAAGTCCACGTAGTCCTGTCTGTCTTTTTCCTCTTCATTTTGTTGTTGTTGTTGTTGTGTTTTTGTTTGTTTGTTTTGTTTTGTTTTGTTTTGCTTGTTTTGTTTTTGTTTTTTGTTTTTTATCATGTCGTCCTTTTTGTCTTCTTCCTCGTCATTAAAAAATAAAAATAAAATAAAAATCTAAACAAAATAATCAAAAAAATCATGTTCTTCTGTGTTCTTCCTTTTCATTCCTTTCTTTTATCATGTCGTGACATCATTTTTTTCTTTTCTTGTATCATGTCGTCAGGACCTTCATTTCTTTCTTTTTATCATGTCGCTCTTCTGTCTTCTTCCTCCTCACTTCTTTCTTTTATTCCCCTTCCGCCCCGGAATTTCTTCTTCTTCTTCTTTTCTTCTTCTTCTTCTCCTTCTTCTTCTTCTTCTTTTCTCTCTCTCTCTCTCTCTCTCTCTCTCTCTTGTTTGTTCCTTTCTGAGCCTGTTTCCTCACATTCATCTGTTTGGACTTTGTGAAACTCGTCTCGATTACAGCGTGCCTGATGAATCAATCGCAATTTCAAACTACAAAATACTAAAACGCGATGCTGTGAGACAGGGTGAAACTGGCCTAGCCTTGTATGTTCACCATTCCATCCAAGAGTACACTTCTAGGCGTGCTGACCTCGAGTCACAGCATATTGAAAGTTTATGGGTTGAAATTAACTATTCTAAGTCACCTCCCTTGCTTGTTGGGTATATTTATAGAAATCCTGCTGCCACATACGGATGGCATAACGAATTTATTACAATGATGGATAAAATTTCTGACGGCAGTAAAAATAACGTACTTGTATTAGGCGATTTTAACATTGACATACTTAAACCCCACTCAGCTTGGGAATCAACAATATCTGTCAGTTTTTAATGAAAATTATACTAGTCATTAACTGAGTATGCGCATGCGTCAAGACGTCTGTTGAGCATGATAACTGTCTAACGGAGGGTTGGGGATGTGTGAACCTAATGATTTTTATTCAATTTGAGAGTTTTGACGTTTTGGTTTGACACAGAGAAAACATTATTCCAGGTAATTTGGGGTTTGCTATAACTAAGTATTAGTGTATGTAGATTGAGAGAAAGGGGGCGTATGTCTAAGAGGGGTGTATGTGCGTGTGGTTCATGATTTAGAGTGAATTATTGAGATATGTTCTTCGTTGTGCGATCGAACGACAGCTTTAATTTCCCACTGGGATTAATAAAGTATATTGTTCTTGTTCTTGTTATCACTTCTAGGACTAAAACAATTAGTTAATAAGCCCACACGGGTGACCTGCTCCACTACTACGTAAGTAAGTAAACATGGTGCGTTACGTCCACAGAAACCATAAGGCTTATTAGGGACGGGGAGAAGGGGGAAGGGGCAGAGATTATATACCTATCGCTACACTGTCACCACCAGAATGACTCCTGCCTTAAGGTGGGCAGCGATGAGAGCCATTTTAATGTTTCATAACTGTGAAGGACAAAGCCACAAGACAGTGTCCCGGCACAGACCACAACTTGTGAAGAGAAAGGAGAGCCGAAGCGGATTCGAACCGAGGTCCCTCCGCTTACCAGCCCATCGCCTTACCGCTAGGCCAAACCGGCTCTCTCTCTCTCTCTCTCTCTCTCTCTCTCTCTCTCTCTCTCTCTCTCTCTCTCTCTCTCACTACTACGCTCATAGATCATATATATATATATACCAACAACCTTCTTTTTTTAAATGATATATTAGTGCCCAGCATCGGTATAAGTGACCGCTACCCTGTCCTCTGTACATGGCTGATGAGACGTGCAAGGTGTGCCCCCAAACGTCACACCACCATTCAGTATCGAACATTTGAACGGTTTTTCTTTGTCATTTTTATGTCAACTTAAATCATGTGATGCTCCTTTCAGTGTTGTTTTTATTGATGTTATATATATAAACTTTTGTCCGCGTGGTATGATATTATTATGCCTATCATTGACAATCATGCCCACTACGAAACAACGAGACGGGGGTGGGTTTTTTAAAACACCCCCCCAAACTACCCCACGGCTTTACAAAAACGATGTAATGGAAGGCCAATGGCTACTGCATCGCCTTTAAGTAAACAAAAATAAATTTGAAGATTAACCAAAAAGCACGCACGCACGCACGCACCTGTACACGCGTCCACACAACTTCTGGCCACCCCCCCCCCCCCCCCCCCCACCCCCCCCCCCCCCCCATCCACACACGCGCACACCCTGCCCTCCCCCCCCCACCCCCCAACACACACACACAAACCCACACCCACACACCCACCCACCCACCCACTCACCCCCCCACACACACACACACGCTACCACCACCACCAACCCACCCACACCACTACACACACACAAACACACACACACACACCACACACCACACACAACACACACACACACCACACACACACACAAACACACACACACACACACACCACACACACACACACCCACACACTGGCCACACACAACACACACACACACACACACACACACACACACACACACACACCACACACACACACACACACACACACACACACACCAACTACAAAGAGCTAAAAACTACTTTCTTTTCATCTGTTCCAAGGACTAGAGAATATTTTATTCGAAAAAAAATAATCTCTTCATAGGAGAGCTGCAAAGCTGATGCTGCCAGATCCATCCACAGCAACAGAAGCTAAGATACAGCGCTTGGGTTTACTCCCGCTTAGAGAGAAACTTATCTTCACTAAGGCTGTACTCCTATTTAAGGCATGTAGAAATCTTGCTCCTCACGAACTATAATATTTACCAAACCTAGAACAGACCTTTTCAAAACTAGCTTCTCCTTTTCGGGCGCATGCATGTGGAACTCCATTCAAGCTCAAATAAAAGCATGCAGTTCACTCACTTCCTTCAAAAAACAACTTTACAAATGGTTCGGAGGTAATAATTATGTAGTGCATGTATGCACATAATAAGCATGTCTATATGTATATTATTAAACCATGTTTTTGCTCTTCCTTTTATTTTCGGAATTTCCTATACTGTTCATAGGATTTGCTAGCGTCTGCGTTTTTATTATATTCTAGTCTTGTGTAGCAGTTTCATATTATTTTTGTGACCACCATAAAGCGTCGTGTTATGCGACTGACTGTATATGTTCGTTTTTATTTTCCCATCATATTCCACTACTGTTAATTACGAGAAAATGTATTTCTACTAGGGAACAATATTTAAAAGACAGAAGCCAATAACATGATTGATTAGTGTATTTAAATAGCTTTTTTCCCTTTCTATTGCTTATCTCTACCTCTCTCTCTCTTTCTTTCTCCCCCCTTTCCCCCCCCCCCCCCCCCCCCCCCCCTCCCCCCCCCCTTCCAACTTTAAAACGATTTGTAATTTGGTTTTAAACTGCTTTGTTTGAGGACCCTCTACCCCCCCTTTCCCCTCTCTGCCCTGTCTCCCTATTCTCTTCTCCTTTTTCTTCCTCTTCTCCCTCCTCTCTGCTGAAACAGTAAAACCTGTTCTTATTACTCTATCTCTCCTTCTCCACTCTCTCTCTCTTCCACCTCCCTCTCCCCCCTCTTCTCCCCCCCCTCCTCCCTTCCTTCTTCATCCTCACCTTTCCCATTTCCCCTCCGCCCTCCCCCTCCCCTTCTCCCTCCCTCCCTCCCCTCTCTCTCTCCTTCCCTTCTCTCCTTCCCCTCTCCTTCCTTCTCCTTCTTCTTCCCCCCCCCCCCCTCTCTCTCCTCTCTCCCTCTCTCTCTCTCCACCCCTCTCCTCTACTCCCCCTCTCTCTCCTCTCTCTCTCTCTCTTTTCTCTACCCCCCCCCCCCCCCACCTCGCTCTCTCTCTCCTCCTCTCTCTCTCTCCCTTCTATCTCTCCTTCTCTCCACTCGCCGTTTCTCTTTTTTCTCTCAGTAAAAAACACTATGTTTTAACTCTTCAGTTTTGTACAAACTTTGAGTGCTAAGAAAGCTTTTTTTTTTTTTTCATTTTCTTTTTTGTTCGGAGTTTCCTTAAATGATTTTTGTCTTAATGATTTTTATGTAAAGTGTTATGTTTGTTGCATTTTTTGTTTTGAAAGTTTGATCTCATCTTACCTCCCTCCTCCCCCCCCATTCTCTCGTGTCTCCTATCTTACCTTCACAGACATATATATGTTAAACTATGTATTCTTTAATTGTGAAAGCTTAATTAGCGACTTCCATCTGGCTCCCGTTTTTGTAATCTTTTTCTTTTATATTTCAACTCCCACCTCCCACCCCCCTCCGCACCCCCTCTTGTTGGCTTTTTTTTTCCTTTTGATAATGTCAGTGTTTTATTATTATTATTATTACTAAGTTTATTATTTAAGTTCTAAGTTATTATTACTACCACCAAGTTTTGTTGTGCCATTTGGTTGTGTTGTAATTGTATCAAGGACAGCTTGCCCGACAGACATTCGTGCCTAAACTTTTATCCTTAGTAAATAAAGTTCAGTCAGGTCAGTCTCACGAACTTTAA
The DNA here is from genome assembly GCA_018857735.1 of Alviniconcha marisindica. Taxonomy (NCBI): domain Eukaryota; kingdom Metazoa; phylum Mollusca; class Gastropoda; family Provannidae; genus Alviniconcha; species Alviniconcha marisindica. The sequence continues at coordinate 5,519 of JABMCL010002135.1, read as the reverse complement.
ACAGTCGATGAGTCAGTCAGTCAGTCATGTCAGTTCCTTTATTTACTCATCAGGACTAGTTGTTAGACGGGGGGTTTTGACTGAACCTAAAACTACAGTCCTTGTAAAATAATAGTTTTCGAGTTCTCTGTCGACTTCATCTAAAATAATATCTTCAGAGAGAGAGAGAGAGAGGAGAGGAGGGAGGAGGAGGAGGAGAGAGAGAGAGATTGAGGTTTTCGAGTGATTGCCATTGCATTATTGACTGCGATTGAAGGACCTATTTTATACACCCATAAAAACCCTCCGGCCCCGTCCAGTCCTCCCGACTGCTTGTGAGAGTGCCCCCCCCCCCCCCCCCCCCCCCCCCCCCCCCCCTCCCCCCCCCCCCTTTTCTTTTTCTTTCTTTTTCTTTTCTTCTTTTTTCTCCCCTCCCTTACTTGTTCTTTATACGATAAGACATTGGCTGCTTCTGCTTTTCTTTTCCGATACTCGTCATATGAACTACTGATCAGACGTTCTGCTGCTTTATTTGCTGGTTGTATGCTCATAATATGTAACCAAATAATGTATAGCATGTGTTCATCTGCCACTGTGTACACGCTACGTTTTGTGTGGAAATTTTCATGTATAACGTTTCACTCACTCATTCATGCCTACATGTATATACATAACGCCTGTAATTTGATATCTATTCATCAGTAGCTTAGCAAGGACTAGTTGTTAGACGGTGAGTCTGCTTGAGAGCGGAGAATAGCACTATATAAAAGCGATCAACAACAACATCAAATTAACAACAACAACAACAAAAAGGTTTGGATTGTGTTTTATTTGTCATCATTCTCTCTCTCTTCTCTTTTTCTCCCTCCCCCTTAACAATGTGGATACAAGCTTGTAATTTTGTTATGTGTCCATCTGCTTGTGGATACAAGCTTGTAATCTTTTATGTGTCCGTCTGCTTGCCTCTTCTATTCTAACAGGAAGGAAACTCTAAGCTTAGGTCTTGCCTAGGCCAAGCAATAGACATGTTACAAAACAAAGCTAAACAAGGTATCACCCTTTTTCTGGTGCTTTTCTATGGAACCAACAACCTACTCTGACAGTCAGGTCTCGTCACACAGCTCGCTGAAGCGAAAAAGCGAAAATGTCGTGAGGAACTGTGTCATAATACTGCTAGGAGAAGAGAGAGAGAGAGAGAGAAGAGAGACAGAGCGAGAGAGGGGAGAGAGAGAGAGGTGGAGAGAGAGGGAGAGTGAGGGTAGGAGGCAGGAGAGAGAGAGGAGTGACGAGGGGGCACAGCGAGGGAGTGAGAGGAGAGAGAGAGAGAGAGATGGAGGAGAGGAGGAGGAGAGAGAGGAGAGAGAGGAGAGAGAGAGAGCGAGAGAGGCGAGAGAGGAGAGACAGACAGACAGACAGGACAGACAGACAGACAGACAGACAGACAGACAGAAGACAGACAGACAGACAGGACAGAGACATAGGACAGACAGACAGAGACATGACAAGGCTCTCGTCCAAGGACAGAGGAGGACGAGGAGGAGAGGTGGGAAAGAAGGAGGAGAGACAGTGGAGAGAGAAGGGGGAAAGAGAGAGAAGAAGACAGAAAGACAGGACAGGACAGACAGAGACAGACAGACAGAAAGACAGACAGACAGATAGACAGAACAGACAGACAGGAGAGAGGGAGATAGACAGACATACAGAGACAGACAGAGAGAGAAAAGAAGAGAGACAGAAGGGGGACCAAACAAGGACAGACAGACAGGAGGCAGGCAGGCCCAACAGACAGAGACACCAGAGACATAAGACAGAGACATATGACAGACAGATCAGGAGTGAGTGAGAAGACGAGAGAAAGAAAAGCAGAGAGAGAGAAAGAGAGAGGAAAAAAAAAAGAAAAGAGAAAGAAAGAGGAAAGAACGAGAGAGAGAGAGAGAGAGAAACGAAAGGAAGAGAGAAAGAAAGAAGAAAAGAAAGAAGAAAGAACGAAGGGGGAAAGAGGAAAAAAGAGAAGATAGACGAGACGAGAGAGAGAGAGGAGAGAGGGAGCGAGAGAGGAGGGAGAGGAGAGAGAGAAGGAGAGAGAGAGTGTGTGCAGATGAGAGGAGAGAGAGAGAGAGAGCAGAGAGAGAGATGAGAGAGAGAGAGAGGAGAGAGTGAGAGAGAGAGAGAGAGAGAACGACAGACAGACAGGACAGACAGACAGACAGAGACATAGAAGAGACAAACAGACAGAGGACAAGACAGACCAGACAGAGACAGACAGACAGAGGAGAAAGAGAGACAGAGAAGAGAGAAGACAGACAACAGACAGACAGGACAGGACAGACAGGACCAGACAAGACAGAGACCAGAGAGACAAAACATACGGAGACCGGAGACATAGATAGAACAGACAGAGACAGACAGAGAGGAAAAGAGACAGACAGACAGACAGACAGAGACAGAGAGACAAACAGACAGAGAAGAGACATTAGACAGACAGACAGAAGCCAGAGCAGGAGCGAGAGAAAGGAAAGAGACCTGATAGTGGGGTAACCGCGCAGTAACAAGACGTAAGGTTTTCGCGTGTAGCAGTTTTTTTTCTTTTTCCCCCTTTTTTTTTTTTTTGCAAGGTCTCGGCTGCCAAATACCTTTTTTATACACCCATAAAACTCGCCCAGTCCTTCCGACTGCTCGTGGAGAGTGACCTCCCCCCCCCCCCACCCCCCCCCACCCCTTTCCGGTTCTTTATAAGATAAGCATTGACTGCTTCTGTTTTCTTTTCCAATACCCTAGTTATATGAATTGATCAGATGGTTTCTACTGACTTCTTCCTGATGTATGCCATAATGTATAACTGAAATATGAGGTAGCATGGTCGCATTGGCGCTGTGACATGCTATGTTTTGTGGGGAACTTCTCAGTTATCAAAAATTTTCACTCACTCATCCTTCCTATATGGATATAATCATGCCTGTAAATTTGGTATTGGCTCATCAGTAGGTTAATAGTAAGGACTAGTTGTTAGACAGTTTTGACTGAACCTAAACTACAATCCGGCTTGTAAAATAAAGTTCCGAGTCGAGTTCTCTCTCCTCTCTTCTCTCTCTCTCTCTCGCTCTCTCTCTCTATCTCTCTCCTCTTCTCTCTCTCTCTCTCTCCTCTCTCTCTCTCTCCCTCCCCCTAACAATGAGGTCCTAGAGACGTTAGTGCGACCTGTACACACACACTCCTCACGTTTCTTCCAGCTCTAGAACTCTAAGGCTTAGTGTGCCTAGAGCTGGAAGAAACGTGAGGAGTGGTGTGTACAGGGCAATAACGACTTACTCTAGGACCTCATTGTTAAGGGGATCAGGAGAGAGAGAGAGGAGAGCCGCGATAGAGAGAATGAGAGATGAGAGGAGAGAGGAGAGAGAGAGATGAGATGAGACCAGTATAGAGAGACCGGAAGAGAGAGAGAGAGAGAGCGAACTCGAACTCGAAAACTTTCTTTTACAAGGATTGTAGTTTAGGTGCATTTAGACCCTGTCTAATAATTAGTCCTTACTATTAACCTACTGATGAGCCAATACCAAATTACAGGCATGATTTATATCCATATAGGAAGTGAATGAGTGATTGAAACGTTATACTGACATGAGAATTTCCACACAAAACATTAGAATGTTAACAGCGCCAGATGACACAGGCATACCTCATTCAGGTATAAATTATGAGGCATACCAATCAGAAAATAAGTCAGTTAGAAATCTGATCAATTCATATAACTAGTATTGGAAAAGAAACAGAAGCAGTCAATGCTTATCTTATAAAAAAAACAGTAAGGGGGGGGGGGGCTGGGGGGGGGGAGGGCACTCTCACGAGCAGTCGGAAAGGACTGGGCGGAAGTTCTATGGGTGTATAAGTAGGTATCAAATGACAGTATTGAGTGGCAATCACGCGAAAACCTTACTGTCTGTCTGTCTGTTGTCTGTCTGTCTTCTCTCTCTTTCTCTCTCTGTCTGTCTCTGTCTGGTCGGTCTAGTCTCTGTCGTTGTCTCTCTGTCTCTGTCTGTCTGTCTGTCTGGTCTCTCTGTCTCCTGTCTGTCTCTGTCTGTCTCTCTATGTCTCGTTTGTCTCTCTGTCTCTGTTGTCTGTCTGTCTGTCTGTCTGTCGTCTGTCTTTTTCCTTTTCTCTTCTTCTTTCTCTGTCTGTTTTGTCTTTTCCCTTTTCTGTTTGTCTCTGTTGTTTGTCTTTGTCTTTGTCTGTCTGCCCTCTCTTTTCTCTCTCTCTCTCTCTCTTTCTCTCCCCCTTCTTCTTCTTTTTCCTTTTGTCTGTCTGTCTTTTCTGTCTGTTTGTCTTTTTTCTGTCTGTCGGGTCTTTCTGTCTGTCTCTCTTTTCTCCCCTGTCTGTCTCTGTCTGTTGTCTTTTTTGTTTTCGTCTTCGGGTTGCCCTGTCTGTCTGTCTGTCTGTCTGTGTCTGTTTTGTCTGTCTGTTGTCTGTCTGTCTTCTCTCTTCTCTCTTTCTCTCTCTGTCTGTCTCGTCTTCTCTGCCCCAAAAATGCCCGTTTTTTTGTCTGTCTGTCTGTCTGTCTGCCCTGTCTGTCTGTCTGCTGTCTGTCTCTCTCTCTCTCTCTTTTCTTTTCTCTCTCTCTCTCTCTCTCCCCTCTCTCTCTACATTATTATGACACAGTTCCTCACGACATTTTCGCTTAGCGGGCTGTGTGACAGACCTGACTGTCAGAAAGGTTTTTTCCATAAAAAAAGCACCAAAAAAGGGTTTATACTTTTTTTTAAACATGCCCAATGCGGCCCTAGGCAAACTAAGTTTTAGAGTTCCTAGAGCTGGAATAACGTGAGGGGTGGGGTGTACAGGTGCACTAATGTACTCTAGGCCCCTAAGGGGGGAAAGGGAGAGAGAGAGAAAAAGGGGAAGAAAAGGGGGGAGAGGAGAGAAGAAGGGGAGAGAGAGAGAAGAGAAGAGAGAAAAGAGAGAAGAAAGAAAGAACTGAACTGAATTCATTTTTTTTAAAAGGATTGTAGTTTAGGTTTTTTTCAAAAAATGTCTAATAACAATAATAGCCCCTTACTATTAACCTATTGGTTTAGGTTCAGCCAAAATCTCGTCTAACAAAATAGTCCTTGCCCAACTACTGATGAAAAGATATCAAATTACAGGCGTTATTATATACATGTAGGCATGAATGAGTGAGTGAAACGTTATACATGAAAATTTCCCCCACAAAACGTAGCGTGTACACAGTGGCCCGATGAACACATGCTATACATTATTTGGTTACAATTATGAGAAAACAACCAGCAAAAAAAAGCAGCAGAACCTCACAGTTTATATGACGAGTATCGGAAAAGAAAACAGAAGCAAAAATGGGGGGGATCTTTTAAAAAAAAGTTTAAAGGGGGGGGAGAAAAAAAAGAAAAAAAAAGAAAAAAAAAGAAAAAGGGGGGGGGGGGGGGACTCCCAAAACAGTCGGAAAAGGGCTGGGCGGGGGTTTTATGGGTGTATAAAATAGGTCTCCCAAAAGGGCCAGTCATTGCAGTGGCAATCACTCGAAAACCTCA
>JABMCL010002476.1:475000-520866 GCA_018857735.1 Alviniconcha marisindica | reverse complement strand
ACACAGGTCATGCAGTCAGTATAAATTCTCACACACGTCATGTGGTCAGTATTACTCTCTGACACAGGTCACACAGTATAAATTCTCACACATGTCATGTGGTCAGTATTACTCTCTGACACAGGTCACACAGTATAAATTCCCACACACGTCATGTGGTCAGTATAAACTCTCTGACACAGGTCACACAGTATAAATTCTCACACACGTCATGTGGTCAGTATTACTCTCTGACACAGGTCACACAGTATAAATTCTCACACACGTCATGTGGTCAGTATTACTCTCTGACACAGGTCACACAGTATAAATTCCCACACAGGTCAGGTGGTCAGTATCAACTCTCACGTAGGCCATGTAGTCAGTGCTTAATCTCTGACACAGGTATAAGGTCAGTATCAAGTCCCACACAAGTCACGTGGTCACTACTGTCTCAGACAAATCATGGGGTTTATACTATCTCTCCAGATCATGTGGTCAGCATTAATTTCACATAGGTCGGGAACAAAAAAAGGGATAATATCAAACAAAACACAAACACACACACACACACACACACCACACACACCACCACAGGGGCACACATGCACACACACAATGCACACACACAACACCAACAGCATGCAACACACATGTATGTGCACACACATGCACACACACACACACTCACATGCACACACACACAACACACACACACACACACAACACACACACACACACACACACACATGCATGCACACCACACACATGCACACACACAAAACACACACACACACACAACACACACACACAAAACACACACACCACAAACACACACTCTCTCTTTCCTCTCTCTCCCCTTTTTCTCTAACACACACAGGGGCCCCGATGGCTATACCTTGTTGAAGGAGGGTGAAGGAGCGCTAACAGTGTGGTGGATTTTGAAGTCAGCCAGGCTGTACGTCCCCATGCCACACATCAGCAACTGCACAACAAAGACAATCACAAGTTTGGGCTCAAATCATTCCCACTGCAGAAACCCAAACGAAGACAATCACAACAAGTTTTTGGCACAAATCATTCACTTTCTGGAAACTCCGACATTGACAATTTACAACAGGTTTTTGTCTCAAATCATTCACTTTCTGGAAACTCCAACATTGACAATTTACAACAGGTTTCTGTCTCAAATCATTCAATTTGCAGAAACCCCAACAAAGACAATCACAACAAATCTTTGGCTCAAATTATTCACTTTGTTGAATCCACCGCAACTAGAGGCCATCCCAACATAACAATGAGACTGAAAACGTGTTCAGCACACAGCCAGTTACAAACTGCATTAGCCGCTGTCCATGCACACGTACAGTCCCACAAGTAGCGTCGTCAAGCCTCATGCTGACATTCTTCTGCAAATGAACCGACCGAAAGCTAAGTCATTAAATTTTCTTCTTTATTCATTTGTAGATTAACTGCCTGCTGCCTGAAAAAAGGCTCTACCTACAATATATATATATATATATGACTAAGTGCCAAAAGGTGGGTCTGCAATGGGTGACTTGGTTGTGCTGAGAATAAAAGATGTTTAAACAAATATTTTGTCATTAGTGTGGGTTGAATGTGTGTGAAAATGAAGAGGATATAGTTGAAATAATAGCAGCAGAAATTTTGAAGCGGTTTGGGAAATATGTCGTTAAAGTGTGATTTTACTGCTGAAATTCAACCACGAAAAGGGGACAGTGGCACAGAGCCCGTCTCTGTCGGCGTGGTTTGGTTAAAGAAAACAAGGAAAAGTTATATTTATCACATCTGTTATGTTCGCGAAAGATCGTTTTACAAGATCCATGCATCAGAAAAACTTCCAACAAATTATGCTTTTGAAAAAGCGTATCGAACTTTATTTGATCGGACGTCATCTGTGTCGTAATACGAAACGCGAACTTTCGACAACGGGACTGAAAACAATTTCTGACCCTTGACATGAGCGGAAGTGACGTCATATGCACATCAGACTCGCGGTCAATCATCAGCAGCTTTAAAAAAGATTTAACCAAAAACAACTTTGGTTACATTAACAAAATTTGCCGCTCCTCAAATATGTCGTAAGATATGACGTCCGACTATCTAACAAGTTGTGAGCGAAAAACAAAACATTATAGGTTTACACTTGTCAAACAAAACACGAAGGTACCACGTGACACTTCCCGGTCACATTTGATTTAAATTTGGCGTCGAAGGAATCTTCTGCTGCGAACATTGAAAGGTACGTCGCAATTATTGTTGTGATGTTGACGTCCGACCATTCTTGACGTCCGATCACAATTTTACACCGTTTATTTTATTAAATAGCTAGTTAATAGTTATTTAGATGATCTTTGTGTTCAGGTTAGAGCGCAGTAGGACGAAGTGTCTTTTTTAAGCAAAGGGGGAGATTTGCGGTGGCTGACGTTGTGCTAGTATCGCAATGAAGAATTATATTGCAGCATGAGTTCTTGCTGTAATTTGGAGTCCGATCACCATGTGGCGTAAAACTAACTTCCAGTTGCACAGTGCAGACATTTGTGAAATATGACAGTTGCCATCCCAACATTGCATAGCGCTTCGTTTGACAAGATCGCCCTGTGAAATCGGGGACGGCCAGTAATAACATAAAAAAATATATTAAAAAATTACGAGGATTAAGTCGGTCGGACGTCAGGGTTACCCCAAAATTTGGTTGCTGATGACATTTGACCCCTTTTTTGGTTTAATTTTTGTAAGGTACTAAGGTCATTTATGATGGTTTAGTGATCCTAGACTTTTTATTTTGTTGTTTGGTTTTAGTTTGGGTTTGATACTTTTAATTTTATTGAATTATTCATTGTATTTTATGGATACATTTTGTTTGTGGATAGGAATTTTTGTTGATGATGTTTCTCATGTTGGTTGTTAATGTCTTATTTCAGACCAATAACTGCTGACATGACCAGGAGTAGGACAAAATTGCCCTGCTATGAGCATGACCTTGATCATCAACTCCTCATTCAGTAGCAGCACTGTACCTGAAGATTGGAGAACCACACTTATCACACCTGCTTTAAGAATGCTACCATTCAAAAAAGTTCTGACCAATTTCTTCACAAGTGTCGTCTGCAACTAGTGCAAGATCCTCGCATATTGTCATCAGTAGCATCATGCACTAAGACACATCATCATAGCTCCTGAACAACATGGCTTCAGATGTGATTGCTCATGAATGTGAAACCCAACTCCTTGGCCTAATCACTAAAAATCAGTGAACTCGCACATGACTTTCAGGCAGGGAAACTGGTAGCCCTTTGTGGGCTGGACTTCTCCAAGGCCTGCTTCACAAGTTGTCCCATTATGGGATCACCGGAGAACAAACACATAGATCAAGATTTTCCTGAGAGATCAACAAGCTGTCATGTTGATGGTATGAAGTCGAACTTTGTCCCATGGGACTCAGAGGTGCCTTAAGGCAGTGTTCTTGGCCCAAAATTGTTTGTCCATACATCAGTGACCTAGCTGCCAAAAACAGCCTACCTCTAGACTGAGACTGTTTGAAGATGACACCATCTGCCAGTGCCCCATCTCCACAGCTGAAGATCAAGCAAACTCCAAAATGATCTAAACAATTTCTGTAGGGTAATGAGAAAGCAGATGGAACATGTGCTTTCTACCCGGACAGATGTGACATCCTAAGTGTTACTAAAAGCAAGAGGAAACACTACCATGCTCTGCATGGCCAGATGCTCAAGTCAGTCAACAGTACTCACTTTTTGGGTGTCACACTGACCTCAGACGCCACCTGGGAGACACATCAACATCACCAACAAAGCAAGCAGGACCCTGGGTTCTGGGAAGAACCCTGAAGATCAGCACCTCTTTAATAAAAGGCAAGGCCTACAAGGCAGTTGTACACCAGTCCTGGAATATGCAAGCTCTATCTGGCACCCAAACAAAACCTGATCAACCGCCTAGAGTCTGTACAGCAAAAGGCAGCATGGTGGACACCACAGAGATGTGCGGGGAATCCAGTGTCAACAACATGCTGACTGGGACTAGGCTGACCATATCTCCAACATAGGTGCGGAAAGCAAGACTGGTGAATTTTTATAACTTCCACCATCACCATGGCTCCAAGCCACTGACACCCAAAAAGAATAACAGGTGACTATCCCATATCACAGGAGCCCATCATTCCCATTCCCTGTTATACCCAGTGCCCTCCTGTCAAGTGTCATACTGACTACAGGAAATTCTTTTTCCCAACGCAATCAAGGATTGGAATGACCTCACTGAGGATGTGGCTGCTGTGCCCACCCTTGAGACTTTTTGTTCACATCTTCCAAAATCAGTACCTTCGGAGTAGGCCATGCCCCCCAAGTAAGTAGTGTTGATGATGGCTAGGGCTAGGGCTGTGCCAGTCAGGGTTTTCCCCGGCAAGCAGCTGGATTGACCTAGTTGGAGATGTGACATACACAAAATTCAGTGTTGTTTCATGTTGTTTGTAAGAGTTTTCTTAGTGCTGTGCGTTTGGTGTGCTTTCTCTTGAAACATTCAAGGTGCAGTTTCTTTTTATACTGTAGGAGGTGGTATGGTGTTTTAGACTTCTGTTAAATGTTGTTGTTTTGACTGAAGTATGAGATAGCCAGTTGGAAGTGCTCAACAGGGTTACAATGCTATAATTACAAGCCAATTGTATGTAATCCTATCAAAAAGGAAGTTGCATGCAGTACTCTGGATCTAAGTACATACTACTTTTCTACATTATGTGTATTTTTATAGCTGAAGAGAAAGTTTAATGTTGTACTGTCAAGTCTTATGACTGTCGCAAGCTGATGTTCGACATTTTATGATTCTGCAGTAAAACAAAGCCAACAATCATAAGTTTAATGTAGCACTGTGTTTAAATATATGTTTTTACATTTTAGGTGAAGAGAAATGTGAATCTTCAATAATTATTGTACTGTCAAGTCACATTTATGACATTGTCATACTTTGCTGTAATGCTGATGTTCGACACTTGTGTAGTTTTTTTTGTGCTAATGTCAAGAAAAGAAAAAAATTCCTCAAAAACTGACTTTTCCCGTGTGTCTGTTACCTACGCTAGAATGTCTGAATGGCAGAATGGATGAAACTTTGTGTTTTTTGTTGTCAGAAAGAAAAGGTAAAATATTTAATTATGTCGGATGTCAGGTATTTCGACAAACAGTACATGTCAATATTTTTGTAAGAAGTCAGGCTGCAATAAATTTATTTGAAAATACTTATGAGGACATCCTTAATCTGTTTAAAGTGGTTGGGAATAAAAAAAAATAATTTACCAGCCATACAGTAGCACTTTTGTGTCGCAATCCCTGACATCCGACATAATACACTTTTCATCTTTTAAAGCTCGTTTTCTCAAAAACTAATAAAGTCGTTATCTTCCACTTTGAAGTGATGATTACCAATATAGTAAACATTCTAAAAAACCTACTTCCTTTTACTTTATTTCATACTTTTTTTCCCACCTACTTGTCCCTTTTCATGCACACCTTTTGGCACTTAGTCATATATATATATATATATTTTATATACTATATATATATATATATATATAACTATTAATAATATGCTATATATATAATTATATATCTATATAATATATATTATGCTTTTCTTCTTCTTTCCTTAGGGGGTCCTTTGATGCTTTTGTTAAGACATTCTTGTTTTTTCATTGGTTGGTTTTGGCTGTTGTGTAAAGTACATTCTTTGTTTGCATGGGGTGTGGTCTTTGCGTTTTTTTGTGTTAAAGTACATTCTTTGTTTGATTGGGATGGTCTTTGCTGCTTTGTTGGTTAAAGTACATTCTTTGTTTGCATTGGGGATGTGGTCTTTGCATGCTTTGTTGTGTTAAAGTACATTCTTTGTTTGCATTGGGGTGTGGTCTTTGCATGCTTTGTTGTGTTAAAGACATTCTTTGTTTGCATTGGGGGTGTGGTCTTGCAGCTTTGTTGTGTTAAAGTACATCTTTGTTTGCATTGGGGTGTGGTCTTGCATGCTTTGTTGTGTTAAAGAAAATTCTTTGTTTGCATTGGGGTGTGGTCTTTGCATGCTTGTTGTGTTAAAAAAAACATTCTTTGTTTGATTGGGGGTGTGGTCTTTGCATGCTTTGTTGTGTTAAAAAGTACATTCTTTTTTTGCATTGGGGGTGTGGTCTTTGCATGCTTTGTTGTGTTAAAAATACATTCTTTGTTTGCATTGGGGATGTGGTCTTTGCATGCTTTGTTGTGTTAAAAGTACATTCTTTGTTTGCATTGGGGATGTGGTCTTTGCATGCTTTGTTGTGTTAAAAGTACATTCTTTGTTTGCATTGGGGATGTGGTCTTTGCATGCTTGTTTGGATGGGTTAGTTTTTTGTTGATTGGGGGTTGGGTTTTTGGAGGAAGGGTACCATAGGTTTGAAATGGCTGTTGTCCAAAAGGGAAAAGGAATTACCAAAAAACCAATTTGACCCCAGGGTAAATCTCAAAAAAGGTACTTGAAACATTTTTTACATATAAACAAATGTTTACAACAAACCAGCTTCCCAAAAACATCAAAAAAAGAAATACCTTATCCCTTGTTTTTTTCCGATTAAAAAAAATAAACACACAAATCCAAACAAAAACCCACACTCCAAATACACACAAAACCAAACCCAATTTTTCACAAACACACACACACCCCACACACACCCCACACACCCCATCACACCACACATACACACACCCCACACATCACACACACACACACACACACAACACACACAACACCCCACACACCCACCACCACCACACCCCATCAAAAACAAACTTACCAAAAACCACACAAAACACAAACACCCACCCCACCAACCCAAAATCTGAACAAATGTCAAAAGCTTGCCCGGGAAAATCCCAAAAACCCCACCTTAGCTTCCCCTACTCGCCCAAAGTCCGGAGCAGGTTGTTCCCGGGGTGACCTTACCCCCCGCCCCCGGAATGCTCCACCCTCCTTGGAGCTGGGGCCCGGTACTCCCCAGAACAGTCCAGGGCCCCAAGCTTTTCCTTGGTGAACCCTTTACCCCGTGCCCCCGGGATCCGCTCCCCCGTCCCGGCCCGTGGGCCCGGGTTTTTGTGGGGTATATGTTTCAAAGTTTTTCCCAAAAAAAAAATTGATTTTGTGTGGGGAACTAGGGTTGTCTCAAAGTACTGAAAAGAAAAAAAAATGCCCCCGGGGTTTTTTGGGGTATAGGGGGTGTTTCAAAGTTCTGCACAGAAACAAAGAAATGTCAAAGGGGTTTTTTGGGGTTATTGGGTCTCAAAGTATTTCACAGAAACAAAAAAAATTGAGGGTTTTGTGGGGTTAGTGGGTGTCTCAAAGAACTGCACAGAAACAAAGAAATGTCAAGGGTTTTGTGGGGTGTATTGGGGGTCTCAAAGTACTGCACAGAAACAAACAAAAATTGAGGGTTTTGTGTGGGTGTAGTGGGTGTCTCAAAGAACTGCACAGAAACAAAGAAATGTCAAGGGTTTTGTGTGGGTGTAGTGGGTGTCTCAAAGAACTGCACAGAAACAAAGAAATGTCGAGGGTTTTGTGTGGGTGCAGTGGGTGTCTCAAAGTACTGCACAGAAACAAACAAAAATTGAGGGTTTTGTGTGGGTGTAGTGGGTGTCTCAAAGAACTGCACAGAAACAAAGAAATGTCGAGGGTTTTGTGTGGGTGCAGTGGGTGTCTCAAAGAACTGCACAGAAACAAAGAAATGTCGAGGGTTTTGTGTGGGTGTAGTGGGTGTCTCAAAGTACTGCACAGAGACAAAGAAATGTCAAGGGTTTTGTGTGGGTGTACTGGGTGTCTCAAAGTACTGCACAGAAACAAACAAAAATTGAGGGTTTTGTGTGGGTGTAGTGGGTGTCTCAAAGAACTGCACAGAAACAAAGAAATGTCAAGGGTTTTGTGTGGGTGCACTGGGTGTCTCAAAGTACTGCACAGAAACAAAGAAATGTCAAGGGGTTTGTGGGGTGTAGAGGGTGTCTCAAAGTTCTGCACAGAAACAAAGAAATGTCGAGGGTTTTGTGTGGGTGCAGTGGGTGTCTCAAAGTACTGCACAGAAACAAACAAAAATTGAGGGTTTTGTGTGGGTGTAGTGGGTGTCTCAAAGAACTGCACAGAAACAAAGAAATGTCGAGGGTTTTGTGTGGGTGCAGTGGGTGTCTCAAAGAACTGCACAGAAACAAAGAAATGTCGAGGGTTTTGTGTGGGTGTAGTGGGTGTCTCAAAGTACTGCACAGAGACAAAGAAATGTCAAGGGTTTTGTGTGGGTGTACTGGGTGTCTCAAAGTACTGCACAGAAACAAAAACAACATCCAGGGTTCTGTGGGATGTTCTTGCTGGATGTAGTTGGTGTGCTACTCTTCAAACAAAGACTGTGAGTTAACCTGCTCTTCTTGAGGAAACACTCAACCAACAGACTCACACTGTCTCAAAGTACTGCACAGAAACAAAGAAACGTCCAGGGTTTGTGGGGTGTTCTTGCTGGGGGTAGTGGGCATGCTAATGAATTTGAAATCACTTGTAGTGAGTTTGTAGAAGTGAGTTTGTATGCAGCTTTAAATCAGTAGGTTGTGATTGACTGTGAGGGAAGGCAGAAGGGAGAGAATTCCATTGCTCCGGAGCACAGAAAGAGAAAGAGCTTGTAGTTGACCCGCAGACCCATGAGCTAAGCCATGACGAATGCAAGAGGACTGTGTCCCACGACAGAGGAAACAAAACAAGCCTCACCCTGTAGTTGACCCACACGCCCATAAGCTGAGCCAGGAAGGACACAAGAGGCTTTTGTCCCATGACAAAGGAAACAAACCAAGCCCCACCTTGCAGTTGACCGACAGACCAATGAGCTGAGCAGGATGGACGCAAAAAGAGCGTGCCCCACGATGCAGAAAACGAAAAATAAGCCTGACCTTGTAGCTGACCCATAGGTCCTTGAGTTGAGCCAGGAAGGACAAAACAGGACAATAAAGGAAAGAGCCAGGAAGGACAAAACAGGACAATAAAGGAAAGAGCCAGGAAGGACAAAACAGGACAAAAAAGGAAAGAGCCAGGAAGGACAAAACAGGACAATAAAGGAAAGAGCCAGGAAGTACAAAACAGGACAATAAAGGAAAGAGCCAGGAAGGACAAAACAGGGCAAGAAAGGAAAGGGCCAGGAAGGACAAAACAGGACAAAAAAGGAAAGAGCCAGGAAGGACAAAACAGGACAATAAAGGAAAGAGCCAGGAAGGACAAAACAGGACAATAAAGGAAAGAGCCAGGAAGGACAAAACAGGACAATAAAGGAAAGAGCCAGGAAGGACAAAACGGGACAAAAAAAGGAAGAAAAAAACAACTGAGCCTAACCTTGTAGTTGAACCGCAGGCCCATGAGTCGAGCCAGGAAGGACACAAGACGACAACAAAGGAAACCAAACAAGCCAGACCTTGCAGTTGACCCACAGACCCATGAGCTAAGCCAGGAAAGACGCAAGAGGACTGTCCCACAACAAAAGGAAACAAAGCAAGCCTGACCTTGTAGTTGACCCACAGACCCATGAGCTACGCCAGGAAAGACGCAAGAGGACTGTCCCACAACAAAAGGAAACAAAGCAAGCCTGACCTTGCAGTTGACCCACAGACCCACGAGCTGCGCCAGGAAGGACGCAAGAGGACTGTCCCACAACAAAAGGAAACAAAACAAGCCTGACCTTGCAGTTGACCCACAGACCCATGAGCTAAGCCAGGAAGGACGCAAGAGGACTGTGTCCCATGACAAGGGAAACAAAACTAAATGAACCTCACCTTGTAGTTGACCCGTAGACCCATGAGCTGCGCCAGGAAGGACTTGGAGAAGCGGGCTTTGACCAGCTGCCTGTAGGGGCGGCCCAGCGAAGACTCAAACAGACACTTGCCCACAATCTTGCCGGCAAACTCATACAGCTTCAGCTTCAGGTCTGGTGGGCGCTTGGGGTTCGGGTGAACCTGCAGACACAACCGTCAGTTTTCTCCATCACGTGTGCCCATTGTTTAGACTGGTGTGCGCGTGCATGTGTTAGTGCATGTGTGTGTGTATGCGTGTGTGTGTGTGTGTGTGTGTGTGTGTGTGTGTGTGTGTGTGTGTGTGTGAGTGAGTGTGTGAGTGTGTGGGTGTGCATGTGTGTGTGTGTGTGTGTGTGTGTGTGTGTGTGTGTGTGAGAGTGAGTGAGTGCATGCCTGCATGTGTGTATGTGTTGATATTTTGCACATATAAATGTGAAGAAAAGAATCCTGGCTTTGTTATTGTTGAGATCACGGTGGTTGATGATGGCCGGTATAATGGTGGCTGATACTGACTGTGCCAGTGACTAGAGACAGTTCTTGTGACTGCGACAATGCTTTTGTATCCACCACCACCACACACACACACACACACACACACGTATGCATGCACGCACGCACACATGCATGCATGCACACATGCACACACACACATGCACACACATCACACACACCACACACACACACACCACACACACACACACACCACACACACACACACACACACACACACACACACACACACACACACACACACACACACACACACACACACACACACCACACACACACACACACACACACACACACACACATACACGCTCACATGCACAAATGCACGTACACACACACACACAGACACACACCACACACACACACAAACTGACCAATCCCTGTGGAGAGGTGGAGAACCTCATGAAGAGACCGGAGCGAGCTGGATCGAAGAGCTCGGTGCACAGCAACTCAAACCACTCCCTCCTCAGTCCCCCCCAGTCCAAACCCTCCTCCCCGACAAAGGAGACCTCAAACAGCCGACACCAGTCCCCGAGGTCAAAGTGCTTTGTCACTTTGTAGGACTGCAACAAAAGCACTCACTTGATCCTTCTGTCACTCAAACCCAGGAACGGTCTAAATATCTAGAGAATCAACACACAAGGGTGGTAATTAGCGCTCGAAAGACGTCACACAAGCACACCAACAAAGACCTCAGTCGCCTACGGGTAACTCTCACCTGGCACGCGTGATGAAGTGATGCGTGACGCGTGTAAATACAAGGTACATAAACCCCACCAGTGGTACATCCTCACACACACACACACTTTTAAAAAAGTTCTAGAGACATTTCCTTTGTCCTGTAGATAATTCTGAGCTATTACTTCTATTTATCTCTTTATTATTCAAATAATTATAATTATTCTGGTAATTTGTATTTTAAAAACAACTAAACCTGAATCAAAATACTGCATCTCAGGAAGACAAAAAGCCCTTACGCTTCTGGCGAGGAAAGAGTAAAACATGTTATCTGATTTGCACGTAATTTTCCACACACAGTCACACTACCAGTGCTAGGTCTGGAACCTTTCTTTCACTTTCATTTCACTCTTACTCCTATCATCATTAATATTTTGCACCGGATCCGAAAGAGAGCACAAAACCCAAACTCACGTGATGCAAGAGCCTTGAGCGATCGATCTTGAGGGGCATGGGCGTGTGCGCTCGCTTGACGTGAAGCTGCCGAACCTCGTGGTTGAAAAACATCTGCTTGTCTTGGAACGTTTCAGACCCACCTGCAGTCGGATAAAGTGAGTAAGTAACTTGGCGTTTTACACCCAGACAAACAGTGCGGTTATATCAGGGTAAATGAGATAAAGAGAGAAGAAAAAAAGAGAAGAAAAACTAATCAGATGAAGAAACCTCTAATCAGAGAAAGAAGAAACACCCAATCAGATGAAGAAATTTCCTAATCAGAGGAAGAAAACCCCTAATCAAAGAAAATCCTAATCAGAGGAAGAAAACCCTAATCAGAGGAAGAAACACCCTAATCAGAGAAAGAAAACCCTAATCAGAGGAAGAAGCACCCTAATCAGAGGAAGAAGCACCCTAATCAGGGGAAGAAACACCCTAAAGAGGAAGAAACACCCTAAAGAGGAAGAAAACCCTAAAGAGGAAGAAAACCCTAATCAGAAGAAGAAACACCCTAATCAGAGGAAGAAAACCCTGATCAGAAGAAGAAAACCCTAATCAGAGAAAGAAAACCCTAATCAGAGGAAGAAACACCCTAATCAGAGGAAGAAAACCCTAAAACCCTAATAGCACTATAGAAATGGCCGCTATTATCATTATTATCGCTAGGCTTTAGCTTGTGGGCCAAACATGGCAGCCACTCTGCAGACTTTTCATGCAGAGATTTATTTGTGACATGATTGGCTGCAGCTAAAAAAAAAATCAAAAAAATCAAAGAGCATTATAATATGACCTATCCGCTGCAGCAGGAAGCAGGAGAAGGTGGCCGCTATCGTGTTGCGATCCTTGGATGCCAGCACCAAGGGGGGTTGAGCTCCGTCATCGATTGTGAAGCTGGGGGCCCCGACTTGATTGTTGAACCCGTTGAAATAAAACTGCAATGAGAGATGAGAGCAAAGTGCAAAATGTCCTTGGTCCTATTTTATGCAGGCAACAAACTTATGTAGAGGTGTAAGTTCACAATAAGAGGATAATTATATACATGTTGGGCTGTAACCTGCCACCTACACTTTTGGCAGAACGACTGGGGTCTTTTAGGTGCCACTGCGGTAACACTGGGATGGAATATAGCACCAAAAGATTCGGCACTGAAGGTTAACCCTGCGGAAGAAAATTCTTCTGCGGCTCCAGCCCCAGCCCCAGGGATCGAACCCACTACCTTTCAATCACGAGTCTGTTGGTCAACCACTGAGCTACACCCTTGCGAAAATGCAACGCCCTACACAGTGGCAAGCGCAAGCTGGACCAAAGGCACAGAAGGTGCTGACCTGTACCAGAAGTGTTCTGCAGGTTAAGTAAGAGCTCCACAAATGTTCAAACTGCTAGAATGGAAGCAGGGCTTGTGGGCTTGAGAACATTTGATGGGAAGTGTTGAGGCATGCATTTCGTAAAACATTTGAATATTTGCTGTCTAGCTTTCTTCTGGAGAGTTACGTTCTTAGTACAACCCTCAAACTGTTCAGTTTTCCTCTGGAGAATTCTACTTTTTTTCCAACACAACTCTGAACCCCTTCACTGCCCCAGCCTGTAAAATTTCCGGGCTCAAAAGTGCACACATACATGTATGCAAACAGTATATTTGATGGTACTGTTACAAACCTACTTTCAATACTGTCAATTTTGATAGAAGTCTTTTCAAGTGTTCATGCAAAGGGGGGGGGGGGAAAGCCGTAATGATTTCAAGTTTGGCACTTTCATTGGTCGTTTTCTGAGTAATGGTGCGGCAACCATGGAAGTGAATGGGTTAAACTGGTTTAGTTTTCTTATTGAAAGTTATATCTTGGGTACAACCATTTCCCCTGGAGAGTTGTATTTTCCATACAATCATCAAACTGTTTTGGTTCTTCTATCACTTGCTGATGAATTCACACAGCTTTGAGCTGAATCTTTGTACAGGAATGCATTCAGACGTGGATTTTACTGACCTTTGTCGATGGGCACACCCTGTATGTAAACAGCTTCTTTGGGTAGATTTTGAAGTAGAACTCTTTCAGCGTAAGTTGCTGTAAAGAAAAAAGAGCAAACAGTTCAGTCAGTTCATGCTCAAAGCTCAAAAAAGTAAATTGTCTTTTTTTCCTTCTCAAACAGCTATGACCTTGAAAATGGGTCATGGTCACCATGTAAAGCTCAGCTGAGGGTAACATTATATGGAGTTTGATGTACACATGCACATGCACACACACGTGTACACACACACACGCACACACACACACACACATGCAAACACACACGTGTACACACACACACACACACACATGCACACACACGTGTACACACACACACACGCACACACACACACACATGCAAACACACACGTGTACACACACACACACACACACACATGCACACACACGTGTACACACACACACATGCACACACACACACACATCAAACACACACATGACAACACACACACATGACACACACACACATGCAACACACACACGTGTAAACACACACATGCACACACACACACACACACACACACACACACACACGTACACACACACGTACACACAAACACACACACACGCGCGCACACGCACGGATGCACGCACACACACACACACACACACACACACACAATTTACCCTGGCACTGTCACAACACATGCAACCCCCCCTCCTCCCCTCCCTCCCCACACACACAACAGTCCACCCACACACTGATTCTGCGTACAACCATCCCCATCCCACCGCTTCCTCCCATCACTGACCTTGGGAGAGATGTAGAGATAGACCTTCTTGGGTTTCTCCAGCTTCTCATTGTTGCATGAGATGAGGCGGACTTCGTAGTACAAGTTGTGCCGTCGTTTGACCACGTTTTTCTTCACCTTCACCAATTCTTCACCTGCAAATAACATTTTCTTAGACTAAATTATACAAGCAAAGCCCTTTTTTCTTCTTCTTTTGTTACTTCCAGCAAACCAGTTAGTATCCTTACACATCAGGCAAACTAGGGAGTATTGTAACACATTAGGCAAACGGGAGTATCCTTACACATCAAGCAAACTAGGGAGTATTGTTATGCACTATGCAAACTTGGGAGTATCCTTACACATCAGGCAAACTAGGGAGTATTGTAACGCATTAGGCAAACTCGGGAGTATCCTTACACATCAGGCAAACTAGGGAGTATTGTAACGCATTAGGCAAACTTGGGAGTATCCTTACACATCAAGCAAACTAGGGAGCATTGTAACGCATTAGGCAAACTTGGGAGTATCCTTACACATCAAGCAAATTAGGGAGTATTGTTATGCACTATGTAAACTTGGGAGTATCCTTACACATCAAGCAAACTAGGGAGTATTGTTATGCCCTAAGCAAACTTGGGAGTATCTTTACACATCAAGCAAACTAGGGAGTATTGTTATGCACTATGCAAACTTGGGAGTATCCTTACACATCAAGCAAATTAGGGAGTATTGTTATGCACTATGCAAACTTGGGAGTATCCTTACACATCAAGCAAACTAGGGAGTATTGCTATGCACTATGCAAACTTGGGAGTATCCTTACACATCAAGCAAATTAGGGAGTATCCTTAATCATTAGGCACACTAGGGACTATCCTTACACATCAGACAAACTAGGGAGTATCCTTACACATCAGGCAAACGAGGGAGAGCTTTAGACACTAGGCAAACAAGTAAGTATCCTTACAATCATATCAGGCAAACTAGGGACTAGCCTTACACATTAGGCAAACTAGGGAGTAGCCTTACACATCAGGCAAACTAGGGACTAGCCTTACACACTAGGCAAACTAGGGACTAGCCTTACACATCAGGCAAACTAGGGACTAGCCTTACACACTAGGCAAACTAGGGACTAGCCTTACACATCAGGCAAACTAGGGAGTAGCCTTACACATTAGGCAAACTAGGGAGTATATACACACACATTAAAGAGCCTGCAGTCATGTCAGAGTTCAGTGGATTATGGAAATACTGAAATAACCCATCATGTACCAAAAACATGGTAAGCACAGTCATGAGTCTGCTGGAAAGTGGAAAACAGGGCTATATCAACTAATCAACAGTCACAGTCATGAGTCTGCTGGAGAGTGGAGAACAGGGCTATATCAACTAATCAACAGTCACAGTCATGAGTCTGCTGGAGAGTGGAGAACAGGGCTATATCAACTAATCAACAGTCACAGTCATGAGTCTGCTGGAGAGTGGAGAACAGGGCTATATCAACTAATCAACAGTCACAGTCATGAGTCTGCTGGAGAGTGGAGAACAGGGCTATATCAACTAATCAACGAACAGTCATGAGTCTGCTGGAGAGTGGAGAACAGGGCTATATCAACTAATCAACAGTCACAGTCATGAGTCTGCTGGAGAGTGGAGAACAGGGCTATATCAACTAATCAACAGTCACAGTCATGAGTCTGCTGGAGAGTGGAGAACAGGGCTATATTAAATAATCAACTGTAACAGTCGTGAGTCTGCTGGAGAGTGGAGGACTGGGCTATATCAACTAATCAACAGACACAGTCATGAGTCTGCTGGAGAGTGGAGAACAGGGCTATATTAAATAATCAACTGTAACAGTCGTGAGTCTGCTAGAGAGTGGAGGACTGGGCTATATCAACTAATCAACAGTAACAGTCGTGAGTCTGCTGGAGAGTGGAGAATAGGGCTATATCAAATAACTGTAATAATCGTGAGTCTGCTGGAGAGTGGAGGACACGGCTATATCAAATATTCAACAGTAACAGTCGTGAGTCTGCTGGAGAGTGGAGGACACGGCTATATCAAATAATCAATTGTAACAGTCGTGAGTCTGCCGGAGAGTGGAGAACAGGGCTATATCAAATAATCAATAGTAATGATAGATGTGTGTTTCTGGCAGTCAACCCCCAGAGTGTTTTTGTGAGTAAGTCTCTGTAATAATAATAATGGAAATTTGTAAAGCGCCTACCCTGTGGCTCAAAGCACTGAACAAGCATTGTACAACACACATAATGTACATTGAGATGGAAATGTTATCCATAATAAAAATGTCCATAAAAAAGAAGAGAAACCTAACACATGATGTAGACAAGGGTTCAAGCGTAACTATGCAAAAGATACACACACACACATACACACCACCACACACACACACACACACACACACACACACACACACACACACACTACAGACTGATAAGGGTGATGGACAATGCTGCTTAGCTGAAATATTCTGAGAAGAGAAATGTCTTGCGTTTGCTTTAGAAGGAAGAGAGAGTAGCAGAGTGCCTGGTGTCTTGGAGGAGATTGTTCCAGATGTGGGGGCCAAAGTGTGAGAAACTGCGTCTTGGGGGAGATTGTTCCAGATGTGGGGGCCAAAGTGTGAGAAACTGCGTCTTGGGGGAGATTGTTCCAGATGTGGGGGCCAAAGTGTGAGAAACTGGTCTTGGGGGAGATTGTTCCAGATGTGGGGGCCAAAGTGTGAGAAACTGCGTCTTGGGGGAGATTGTTCCAGATGTGGGGGCCAAAGTGTGAGAAACTGTGAAAGCCATGGGTTTTGCGATTGAAGTGTTGGAATTTGAGCATGCATGTGTCTGATGAAGAACGGAGTATCCTCTGTTCCTTTTTCTGTGTGTGTGTTGTTCGACTCCCTCACCGCTGAGCACGATGATGTTGAACTCCCCGTTCTTCAGCTTGACGTCTCCATACGACACGGTGGCCTGATAGCACCCTTCCTTTTCCATTTTGATGAACATCGTCAGGCGCTTTTCCTGGACGCTGTAGATGATCTGGGTCGCTGGCGTGTACCGTACCCCTGTTCCAGCCTGCCAAGAAAATGAAAAACACCGTGTTCGTTACAGGGCAGGGAAAGAGAGTTCTTTCATCAAAATGAAAGTCCTCGGTCAAACAAAACAAGAAAAATCTCCAGTGTCAAATTTTGGCCGTGGCAACCACGCTGAATTGCCATAAACTTGCTTCTGGTGTTGTTGTTTTTCCTTCAAGCAAGTAAACAAAATTTGTAAGCAGATGATGCTTCACGTTCACTCTCCAAAAACAAAAGTAATGACAGCACCAGAAATCAAAATGCTGGGGAGGGTAGGTGTGTGTGTTTTGTTGGGGGGGGGAGGGGGGGGGGACAAGCAATCAGATTGTCTCTGATGACCACATAAAGAAATGGACGGCACAAGCACCATATTCAGCAATCACCCAAGGAAAGACTGAGCTTGGCAGCAGCTAAACAGTAAGACCTACATTACACACACATGCCACACACCACACACACACACACACACACACACACACACACACATCAGTCAACTGAAATAATTTTAAGGACAAGTTGCTTGGGGGGGGGGGGGGGGGGGGGGGGGGGGGCAGGGGGCGAGGTGGGGGAGGGGGGAGGGCTGGGGCTGGGGCAGAGAATTTGTTTTGCTAACCTGCAGCCAAACCAAAAATAGCCCTGCATGCAGCATACCTACGACAAACGGGAATACAACAAATAACTACAAGGCTGTGGGCACACCATACACAGGGCATGCTGGAACCTGTTCTCCATCCAATTCAGATTTTCTCCGCAGCCACAAGGCCAAAGGCCAATGAGACATGCTGGAATCAACTGTGAGTTCCAGATCTCTGGCAGATAAGCAGCGCTGTCACAGAATCTCAGACTGCGGCTGCCTGCAGTAACCTTTCCGGCCTCATTACAGCGTGACAGGCAGGCAGTGGAAAAACCCTCATGCAAAACATTCTACAGAGAGAAAGAAAACCTTGCTGGCACACTGACTTTATAAACAAAAAATGGTCATGATCTGGCTTGTGACAAGTGCAGCCCCCTGAGACAGATTTGTGACAGCCAATTAAGGCATGGGAATTGTCTCTCTCTCCAAAAACAACAACCAAAAAACCAAAACAAAAAACATCTGAAACAATTGACAAGCAGCACGGGGGAAGGCAGGTTGTTCCTCAAAGTAATTACAGACAGAAACATACAGCCAGTCTTTTTGTCTCGTGTGTTCAGTCTGCATGCACATTTTGAACAATGTAAAAAGCTGATGTGTTTTCATTGAAAACATTTCATTTATAATAATAATATTTTACATCTAGCGTGCGCGCACACACACACACACACAAATCAACAACAACAAAAACCCACAAAAATGTTGGCAGTTTTGTATAGATTTCCATTCGTTAGCTGAAAACCCCCAAGCTCTGGCAAACATGCACAGCCTGCACAGAACTTCAGAAGATTATTTTCATCTGGCTGTAGAATATGCAAATGTTCATCCTGATGATCTGTATGCGTTAACAGAAAAGACAGAAGAAGAGTGTTTGCTTTCTCTGTGCAATGCCATGCCACACCTAAGCGAAGCTCAGAAGAAGTGAGCAATCAGACATTTGCATGCCAGGGCATGTGTGGCTGGAGTAGCTGGAGCATCCGACCAATGAGCACAGACGCGCAATTCACAAACTGCTGGATCGATTCCGAGTGACAAATAACAAAACTGTATGCTGCTTATGCTTGGCATTCACCAGTTTCCACAAAACTCCTCATAATGTCATTTTGCAGCAAACGTCAACTGCATCTTATTCAGGCCTGATCTCATCGCTTCAAGATCCACTTAAGACCATCACTGTCTTGGCCACCCATGAGGAGCAAATGCCTGCGCCAGTCACGGTTCACTCATCTGAAGAAATGCTTTCAAACTTCCAGGACTACAGCAGTGCAAAACCCCAATGAGCGCAGATGAAGTCCTACAGGAATCAGACCTTGACAACCTGTCCAACAGCTTCAGCTGGAGGCATTCAAGCGCATCTTTGCTGGGCATGCCCTCAGCTTAACTGGGGCACAAACCAGGTGGTGCACATTGTCTTCTCTGATGAATCACATTGTCTTCTGAAAGGGCAGGATGGCTAGCTACCACGGGTGTTCTGCAGACTCTGTATGTGTGTGTGTGTGTGTGTGTGTGTGTGTGTGTGTGTGTGTGTGTGTGTGTGTGTGTGTGTGTGTGTGTGTGTGTGTGTGTGTGTGTGTGTGTGTAAGCGTGCGTGCATCTGTGCGTGCATGTGTGTGTGTGTGTGTGTGTGTATGTGTGTGCGCGTGCGTGTGTGTGTGCACATGCACACAAGGAATACAATATTAAAACAATATAAGTTTTTAGAGTTTTAATGTATACATTATTGTTGATCTTGTAAAGCGCAGTGCGCTCACCCTTGTCAGTGAGATACAGCGCTATAGAAATGGCCGCTATTAAATTAAATTAAAACCCACCTCCTCCACCCTGATCTTGAAGAAATGCTTGGACTGGTCGGCGCGGTAGGCTGCCAGGTTGTTAAAGGAGTCTCGCGTCTCGATAGTCAATGGGTGTGAGGTGCCTGCCGCGCACACAACCGTTGAGCTGTAGTTCATAAACCCTGTCTTGCTGGCATCAATCACACCTGTACAGAAACCCACCACCAAACATTGTTATTAGGGGTAGGACTAGTACCCACCATGAACCTTGTCTTGTCAATCACACCTGTACAGAAAACCACCACCAAACATTGTTATTAGGGGTAGGACTAGTACCCACCATGAACCTTGTCTTGTCAATCACACCTGTACAGAAACCCACCACCAAACATTGTTATTAGGGGTAGGCTGTCCAGTCATGAACCGTGTCTGCTGCTCAATCACACCTGTACAGAAAACCACCACCAAACATTGTTATTAGGGGTAGGACTAATACCCACCACAAACCCTTTCTTGTCTGTCACACCTGTACAGAAAACTACCAGACCATTGTTATTACAGGTAGGATTAGTACCCACCATGAGCCATGTCTTGTCTGTCACACCTGTACAGAAAACCACCAAACCATTGTTATTACAGGTAGGACTAGTACCCACCATGAACCATGTCTTGTCTGTCACACCTGTACAGAAAACCACCAAACCATTGTTATTACAGGTAGGACTAGCACCCACCATGAACCATGTCTTGTCTGTCGCACCTGTACAAAAAAGCACCAAACCATTGTTTTTATGGGTAGGACATGTACCCACCATGAACCATGTCTGTCACACCTGTACAGAAAACCACCCATAGATATATATATCCAGGTAGGAATCAGTCAAGCTGACCGGGCAGGCCTTGAAAAAGCCCCAAGACGGGTGAACATTTGGAGTAAAAGTTTTCAAACCAAGACACGCTTGGACATTGTTATACTCTCTCTCTCTCTCTAAATATATATAATTATATGTAACTAACAGTATCAAGCCCACAGAGCAGTGTAAGTCTGTGCCAGAAATAAATTCCTTGTTCTTCTGTTAAAGAACTGTTCTTCTGACAAACGTCTGCTCACCTGTGCTGAATCTTCAACACACTTCATCAAAACAAACGAACAGTCTTGGAGCAGAAAAGATTCCAACCTAACAGTCACCTGGTTCAAACGTTTTGGAGAAAGGACTTCCTTTGATGTGGCGCCCACCAATCATGACAGGGGATGACATACTCCCCAGACCTGTGCACAGTGAAGGCCACGCGGGCCAAGTTGACATCGCTGGGCTCATCGCTGCCAAACTCCATGGTGGTGGCCACTTTGGCATTCTGGTGAACAATCTCCACCAGGACGTTGTCCGACTTTGATACAGGGTACGGCGTTCCATTCTTTTGGAAAAACTGAAAGCCCACAGAGAAAAACATTATTTATCATTTCTGCCCACCCAAAATAATCCAACCAATGGCTGAGTATTACTCAGTGAAGAGTCTGAATATATATGTGAAATGTTTTGGTATGAGCAGATAACAAACGAATGGTGTGTGTCTGTGTGCGCAGTCTGTGTAACAGTGATAATGTGTTAGGGTGCTAACATTTTAGAGAGAAAATATGAGAAGACCGAGGTCTAATATCTTGCAAGATTTTAAATGTTTTGAAACAGTTCAACATTATAAAGCGCTGGCATGCATACAGTTCATAATAATGTATTCTTTTATGTGCTGTCTTCCCATTAGAGCACACAGGCCATTACACACACACACACACACACACACACACACACACACACACACACACACACACACACACACACACACACACACTCACTCACACACACATGCATGCACATGCATGCACACACACACACACACACATGCATGCATGCACATGCATGCATGCACACACACACACACACACACACACACACACACACACACACACACACACACACACACACACACACACACACACGCATGCACCCACACACACACACACTCACTCACATACACATGCATGCACACACACGCACGCACGCACACACACACACACACACACACACACACACACACACACCAGTAGATGCAACAGTTCTGGGCCTGGCTTTGTGTTCACTGGTGGGGGTTTGGGGGGAGCTGGACCAGAGCTGTTTGTACATGCTGGAAAGAAACAACAGAAAGGGGGACATCACCAGCCGGGATACAGCTCAGTGGTAGAGGGCCAGGCTCGAACTGGAAGGGGGTGGGTTCAGTTCAGTTCAGTTCAGTTCAGTTCCGTTCCCTGCGGGGAGGGGAGGGGGGGAGAACTTTCATCTGACTCTTTCCTAACTTTCAGTGTTGTCTCTTCCTGTTGCTGTCCACTCTATCACCATGTTACAGCAGCAGCACCTTAAAGACCACACCCAGTCTGCCAAAAGTGCAGGTGGCCCATTACAGAAGTGGCACCTTAAAGACCCCACGAAGTCTGCCAAAAGTGCAGATGGTCATGTTACAGTGCTCAGTAACCCCACTAAGTCTGCCAAAAGTGCAGATGGTCATGTTACAGCGCTCAGTAACCCCACTAAGTCTGCCAAAAGTGCAGATGGTCATGTTACAGCGCTCAGTAACCCCACTAAGTCTGCCAAAAATGCAGGTGGCTCATTACAGTAGCATCTTAAAGGCCCCACTAAGTCTGTCAAAAGTGCAGCTGGTCATGTTACTGCAGTAACCCCACTTAGTCAGCTAAAAGTGCGGCTGGTCATGTTACTGCAGTAACCCCACTTAGTCAGCTAAAAGTGCAGCTGGTCATGTTACTGCAGTAACCCCACTTAGTCAGCTAAAAGTGCAGCTGGTCATGTTACTGCAGTAACCCCACTTAGTCAGCTAAAAGTGCAGCTGGTCATGTTACTGCAGTAACCCCACTTAGCTAAAAGTGCAGGTGGTTGGTTACAGTAGCACCTTAAAGGCCCTACTAAGACTTCCAAAAGCCCAGGTGGCCTGTTACAGCTGCAGGCATGTAACTCCCTATCAGCGTGAACCCATTCTTCTATATATATAAAAATATATATTAATATATAAAACTGATTTTTTTTAAATAAAGTTGGTAACCTGCCAAGACAAGCCAAGACAGCCCAACTTAATCCCTAAGCTGCCCCCACCTATACATTTTCCGCATTGAAAAGACCAGACATACAGGCTTGCAAAGTGAACATTTTCAGAGCCTATAACAAATCTACTTTTAGTACTGTGTATTTTGATGTAAATTCTTCCCATGCTAATGAGATATCCCCCCCCCCCCACCCCCCATCCCACACCCCAATAAAGGAAAGGATTTTAAATTTTGTATTTTATTTTCCAAGCATATAGTGTACAACGATGCATGGCAGTGAAGGGGTTAATGCAGAATCACTGTAGGGGTGTGTGTGAGTGAGTGTTTGCTGCTTAACCTCCACGGAGGCAAGAAGGCCTATTAAGCACGGGTCACTGTGGGGGTGACAGCGCAAAGGCTAAGTACGGACACCAAGCACCATCAGCCAATCAAAACGCCACAAATAATACTCTGCCTGCAAAGGCAGACTGGCCGCCATGTTTTCCTCACCAGCCAAAGCACAGCAACAGAGGGAAAGGCCGTGGAGATTCCAAACTAGGCCATCAAAACAAGAAACAGAACACATTCACTGACGACAACAGACGTCAGTTGTAATGAAATGAGTCCATTAACTACTTCAATCTGAGTGCCGGAATCAGACTCAAATTATGACGCATTCCACTAGTAGAGAATGGCAGTCAGATCAAAAGCTTGTGGGACCGTAACCACGGGACTGGACTCAAGAGCTCAGCACGCAGCCCTGTAAGAACCTGGAAGGGCAGCATGCTGAGGGGTTCATGTCTCTTGACAGCGACCCCTTTCAAGTTAATCTTGAGTTCCCCTCTCACACAAAACAGAAAACTCCACAGGAAGGCAGGGTCAGTAAAGAACTGGGGGCGTACAATCTACAACAAAGCAGCACCAAATCAGTCTGGCCCCAAGCAAACTGCCACAGTGCCACCAGCCAGACTCTGCTACTTTGCCCGACAAGCTCAGCCTCTTCAACAGTCCTACTGGCACTTTTTGAGTTGCCGTCGGAAAGTGGGAACAACTTGATAGAGAGAGAGGATAAACAAGATTAACGGAGGGGTGCGGCGTCACAGAATTTGCTCTCTGTCGCGGACAAGAGCCCCGGCGGCGACGGGATCAGCGGTCAGGGAAGCTGCAGCATCAATCACGCATGAAAAGCAGTTGGGAGGGAAATCAATAGCAACCGCTTCTACCAGCATCTTCCGCTCCGGCCTCCAACTTCATTTCTCCGGATGCAATTCAAATGGCCAAAAAAAGAAGGAGAAGGAAAAAATTAACAGCAGCCTTGGCCGGTATCTGATTGGGCTGAGTTACATCTTCCCCTCAAAATCCAGAAGCTGAATCGATGGGAGAGTGGAACCTGTTATTTTTAACACTTGTTTTTAACACTTGTTGATGGAGAGAAGTATCTGGTTAAAGGGCTGCACAGGCACTCTAGTCTATGCAGGGGGGTGGGGGTGGGGGGCTGAGGGCGGCGTGGGGTGGGGGGGGGGGGGGGGGAGGCTATATGCACAGTAGGGTTCCACAAAAATAATCAATATATTCTCAATTGTCCAAGCCTCCCTTTTCGTCTTTAATGACGCCCCTGGACAAACCAAACTGAACAGAGCATACAGTGGAACCTTCTTTGGAAGACACAGTGAGGAACAAGAGAACTGCTCCTTCTCAACAGAAGACTGAAGAGCTAGAGAGAAAGCATACGGCTGGCATTTAATACCAACAATAATAATGAAGGGCATTTCTAAGGTTCCTACTCTGCGGCTCAAAGTGCTGAAGAAGCGAACCAGACCAGACCACACACAGCGTATGCAGAGATAGAGACTGTTATCAATTTATTAAACAGCTAACACATAAAGTGCAAATCAACATGGGTACAAACATCACTGAGCCTCGAAAATGTGGAAACACGTCCATCTGCAGTCTTCATTTAGTTGGTCTGTCTGTGTTGGGTCACTCTTCAGTTTAACAATGAAAGGAAGAAAAAGGCTGGAAAATGAGGTATTTGATACTTCCGCCACACATGCAGGTCTTGTTCATGACACCACTGGGTCACTTGTTCATGACACCACTGGGTCAGGCTTGTTTGAGACACCACTGAGTCAGGCCTGTTCGTGACACCACTGGGAAAGGCCTATTCATGACAACACGGGGTCAGCCTTTTTTGTGACACCACTGGGTCAGGCTGTTCATGACACCACTGGGTCAGGCCTGTTTCATGACACCACTGGGTCAGATCTGTTCATGACACCACTGGGTCAGGCCTGTTTCGTGACACCACTGGGTCAGATCTGTTCATGACACCACTAGGTTAGGCCTGTTCATAACACCACTGGGTCAGACTTGTACATGACACCATTGGGTCAGACTTGTTCGTGGCACCAATGGGTCAGGCCTGTTCGTGACACCACTAGGTCAGACTTGTACATGACACCACTGGGTCAGGCCTGTTCATAACGCCACTGGGTCAGACTTGTACATGACACCACTGGGTCAGACTTGTTCGTGGCACCACTAGGTCAGACTTGTTCATGACACCACTTGGTCAGACTGTGAGCGACACAATGACAGCACTCATGACTGTATTTTTGCAACATTCAAACATCGATTTTTAACAAACTGAAGTCGAGCAAAGAATGCCTATCGATACAGCTTGTGATGCTTGTTTGGCTCAATTCCCTTTAAAAGAAAACAGCGGGGAAAAGAGAGAGTGAAAGGACGTCTGAGCTGAATTATCCATGGCCTCAGATCACTCTGCTCTAAGTGTAGTGTGACCCCACAGACACAGTACAGCTGTCTGAATACGAAGGAGTCTGGACGCTGGACTTCATATTCAACAATGCAGGAAAAAAGAGGCTGCACGTGCAAATCAGTCTGGACACTGGAGTCCACATTCAACAACGCAGGAAAAAAGAGGCTGCACATGCAAATCAGTCTGGACATTGGACTTCATATTCAACAACGCAGGAAAAAAGAGGCTGCACGTGCAAATCAGTCTGGACACTGGACTTCACATTCAACAATGCAGGAAAGTGGCTGCACATGCAAATCACTCACCCTCTTTGACTGTTTGAACCTCTGAGCTATTAGCCCTGACATAAATCTACATGGTTGACTGGGCTCATTAAACATTAAAATGGCTCTCGTTGCTGCCCATCTGAATGCAGGAACCATTCTGGTGGCGACAGTGTAGCGATCAGCATATAATCTCCCTCTCCCTCTTCCCCCACCTCCATACCCCCTTCTCCCTGTTCCTAATAAGCCTTGTGGTTTCTGTGGACGTTAAGCACCATGTTTATTACGAATGGACTCAAAGCATCAACTAACTAATGTGGAAGTTCCCAAAGGGCAATGAGAGCAGAACCATTTTGAGTGCAGAATTCTAAACTAGTAAATATACCAAAGTATCTGAAGTCTATGGACCTATCAAGGAGGGAACTGAGGTCTAAACCCTCCACCTCCTTCTTCTTGGGGCGGAGGTGACCCTGTGCAGTTAACTGGACATTACGAACAACAAATAACTTTCTCCTTAGTCAGCCACTGGGGGGGGGTCCCAACTGCCAGGCGATGCGTAACAGATAATACTTGTTACAGCTGTGAAATATAATGGGCTCTTCTGTGTGCTATTTCTCCAAACTGGAGCACACAGCCCATTACCAACAGCAAAACACAGTCAAAACACTTCCATGATCGCGCACACACACACACACACACATGCACACACACACACATGCAAGCACACACACACCACACACACACACACACACACACACACACAGGCACACACAAGCATTCCGTCTATACAAAGCTTAATTTACACAGCTTAAAATAGGCAGCAAACAGAGACTTAATTGAGATGGATGAAGTCATCAGCATGGAACAGAGAACAGCAGGTCTATAGATTCGGGAGAGAAAAAACACGTTTTTATGCTGCACTTGAATGAGCCCTGAGAGGGTTTCTGTCCGAGAGGAAGGGGAAGGTCACTCCATGTAGCTGGACCGAAAACAGAAAAGGTGCAGGAACCAACAGTGGAGACAGGTCGGCTGCAGCCTGCCAAGAATTGCATCACGACCAATAGCTGACACCAGGCTGGTCGCCCCAGGGGAAAGCGGTGAATTGAGTAACCATCAAGTGGGCCAACTGGCTCCCCTCACCACCAGTACTGCCCAGCCTAACTACATTACGCCTCACTGTCTGCATAACATTGTCACACCTTGCTGCAAGCAGGGCTGCAGGGGGGGGGGGGGGGGGGGGGGGGTACACCTGGGATGAGGCTCAGGCATCCAGGATCAATGTGTATTTTACCACTTATGAGAACCACATTCATCAAAGCTGTGTCTTCCTCAATACATTCTGAGAACCATGTTCATCAAAGCTGTGAGTCTTCTTCAATACATTCTGAGAACCACACTCATCAAAGCTGTGTCTTCCTCAATACATTCTGAGAACCATGTTCATCAAAGCTGTGAGTCTTCTTCAATACATTCTGAGAACCACATTCATCAAAACTGTGTCTTCCTCAACACATTCTGAGAACCACACTCATCAAAGCTGTCTTCCTCAACACATTCTGAGAACCACACTCATCAAAGCTGTGTCTTCCTCAATACATTCTGAGAACCAAACTCATCAAAGCTGTGTCTTCCTCAATACATTCTGAGAACCACACTCATCAAAGCTGTGTCTTCCTCAATACATTCTGAGAACCACACTCATCAAAGCTGTGTCTTCCTCAATACATTCTGAGAACCATGTTCATCAAAGCTGTGAGTCTTCTTCAATACATTCTGAGAACCACACTCATCAAAGCTGTGTCTTCCTCAATACATTCTGAGAACCACGTTCATCAAAGCTGTGAGTCTTCTTCAATACATTCTGAGAACCACACTCATCAAAGCTGTGAGTCTTCTTCAATACATTCTGAGAACCACACTCGTCAAAGCTGTGTCTTCCTCAATACATTCTGAGAACCACACTCGTCAAAGCTGTGTCTTCCTCAATACATTCTGAGAACCACACTCATCAAAGCTGTGTCTTCCTCAATACATTCTGAGAACCACGTTCATCAAAGCTGTGTGTCTTCCTCAATACATTCTGAGAACCACGTTCATCAAAGCTGTGAGTCTTCCTCAATACATTCTGAGAACCACGTTCATCAAAGCGGTGAGTCTTCCTCAATACATTCTGAGAACCACGTTCATCAAAGCGGTGAGTCTTCCTCAATACATTCTGAGAACCACGTTCATCAAAGCGGTGAGTCTTCCTCAATACATTCTGAGAACCACGTTCATCAAAGCGGTGAGTCTTCCTCAATACATTCTGAGAACCACGTTCATCAAAGCGGTGAGTCTTCCTCAATACATTCTGAGAACCACGTTCATCAAAGCGGTGAGTCTTCCTCAATACATTCTGAGAACCACGTTCATCAAAGCGGTGAGTCTTCCTCAATACATTCTGAGAACCACACTCATCAAAGCGGTGAGTCTTCCTCAATACATTCTGAGAACCACACTCATCAAAGCGGTGTCTTCCTCAATACATTCTGAGAACCATGTTCATCAAAGCTGTGAGTCTTCCTCAATACATTCTGAGAACCACATTCATCCAAGCTGTGACTTTTCCTCAATACATTCTGAGAACCACATTCATCAAAGCTGTGACTTTTCCTCAATACATTCTGAGAACCACGTTCATCAAAGCTGTGCCTTCCTCAATACATTCTGAGAACCATGTTCATCAAAGCTGTGAGTCTTCCTCAATACATTCTGAGCACCACATTCATCCAAGCTGTGACTCTTCCTCAATAAATTATGAGAATCACATTCATCCAAGCTGTAACTCTTCCTCACTACATTCTGAGAACCACATTCATCCAAGCTATGACTCTTCCTTGATAAATTCTGAGAATCACAGTAAACCACATTCATCAAAAGCTATACTGTTCACAGGTGTAAACCGAACCCTAGCCTTATTTCTGTGTACACCTTTTCACACTTGCAGATGCTGTTTGTTTCATTCCTCCTTAACAACTCAAAGGTTTCCCACAGTTGGATATGATTTGAATGTGGAATTGTTTTTGTGCATCGGAAATGAGATTAAGATGGGTTTTGTAGGTGTGCACACTCACAAAATAATCTGATTCCAACTGTATGTCTCTCAGTAATCTCATCTATATGACTATTCAGGCATCTGTATACCGACTTCAGGGATGCCTGTTAATAATCTGTGTATTTGGATGTCTAAGGGGACTAGCAACTCTGGGGAAGTTTCCATCTGCATAAACCATATTGGGGAAGTTTCCAACTGCATAAACCATATTGGGAAAGTTTCCAACTGCATAAACCATATTGGGGAAATTTTCCATATTGGGGAAGTTTTCAACTATATAAACCATACTAGCAAATAACTAGGGAAGTTTCCAACTGCATAAACCATACTGGGCAAGTTTCCAACTGCATAAACCATACTGGGCAAGTTTCCAACTGCATAAACCATATTGGGCAAGTTTCCAGCTGCATAAACCATACTGGGCAAGTTTCCAACTGCATAAACCATACTGGGCAAGTTTCCAACTGCATAAACCATACTGGGCAAGTTTCCAACTGCATAAACCATATTGGGCAAGTTTCCAGTTGCATAAACCATACTGGGCAAGTTTCCAACTGCATAAACCATATGGGCAAGTTTCCAGCTGCATAAACCATACTGGGCAAGTTTCCAGCTGCATAAACCATACTGGGCAAGTTTCCAGCTGCATAAACCATACTGGGCAAGTTTCCAACTGCATAAACCATAGACTGTGTCTGTCAACAGCACTTTGGCTGATGACCTTTCCGCACAAATAGCAAGTCCCTTGGCCCCCATCCACCAGTGGAGGTGTCCACAGCTCACCACCCCTCCAACACACTCCTCTCCCCACATCAGGAGGCACAGATGGCCCCTGGCTTAACGACTCCCCTAAATTAACTTAGTACTGCTACAGTTTCAAACACAA
The DNA here is from genome assembly GCA_018857735.1 of Alviniconcha marisindica. NCBI lineage: Eukaryota > Metazoa > Mollusca > Gastropoda > Provannidae > Alviniconcha > Alviniconcha marisindica. The sequence goes on along the minus strand of JABMCL010002476.1, from coordinate 490,988 downwards.
GTCTCCGCTTCAGTTTGCAGTGACGCAGGCTGACAACAGAATTTGCTGAGAAACCCAGTTAGGTGGTGTCCTGCATACATCTAATCAGAACAGGCATCGCTGAACGCTACTGGCTTGTCTCAGCAGCTGTGCAGTGTCCCCTTGTATATATTTTAGAAGAATGAAGTGTTCCGTTTACTTGAACTAGAGTCTACTTCTTGCTCGGGCTACACCGAGTGAAAGGCTAGAATCCAAACAACCATTCTGAGTGGGTGGGACTTCGCTGGTAAAACAGGCTGACACAAATATAAAGGAGTAAACAGAGTTTAGCATAGTGTGATGGGCCAATTAAAAGGGGAAGGGGATGCAGAGGTTGGGGGTGGGGGGAGGGGGGGGGGAGAGAGAGAGAGAGATGATGCTGCAGACAAATACTTGATATTTGTCACACCCAGTTAACTGCAAAAAGTCATCACTTGTTCGAGCAAAAGAAAACTGGTCAAATCACTAATGACTGACAGTTTGATCCGTCACACATCACACTTTATGTCCCCCTTAAAAATTCCAAAAAAGGCTAGGAATTGGGCTGGATTTCCAGCAGCAAGTAAAGCACGCAAAGCTACACTCGGACCTTCTCCAGACGTAAAAAGCAGGAACCAATGGTATTTGGGACAGAGAGGACCGTAACCTCTAACACCCACAGTACCCCACCACAGTGGGATGCAGTTCAGCTGGAGAAGAACAGGAGACCAAGTGTAGTTAGTTATTTAGTTACTTTACTTGGTGCTTTCAGCCCAGTCAACCACATCGGGTTATACCGGCGTTAAGGAGACCAAGGTTAATTAGTTGTTTAGTTAGTTACTTGGTGCTTTGAGCCCAGTCAACCACGTAGGGTTATACCAGCACTAAGGAGACCAAGGTTAGTTATTTAGTTACATGGTGCTTTCAGCCCAGTCAACCACATGGGGTTATACCAGCGCTAAGGAGACCAAGGTTAGTTATTTAGTTACATGGTGCTTTCAGCCCAGTCAACCACATGGGGTTATACCAGCACTAAGGAGACCAAGGTTAGTTATTTAGTTACATGGTGCTTTCAGCCCAGTCAACCACATGGGGTTATACCAGCACTAAGGAGACCAAGGTTAGTTATTTAGTTACATGGTGCTTTCAGCCCAGTCAACCACATGGGGTTATACCAGCACTAAGGAGACCAAGGTTAGTTATTTAGTTACATGGTGCTTTCAGCCCAGTCAACCACATGGGTTATACCAGCACTAAGGAGACCAAGGTTAGTTATTTAGTTACATGGTGCTTTCAGCCCAGTCAACCACCTAGGGTTATACCGGCGTTAAGGAGACCAAGGTTAATTAGTTGTTTAGTTAGTTGCTTGGTGCTTTCAGCCCAGTCAACCACGTAGGGTTATACCAGCGCTAAGGAGACCAAGGTTAGTTAGTTACTTACTTTACTTGGTGCTTTGAGCCCAGTCAACCACATGGGGTTATACCGGCGTTAAGGAGACCAAGGTTAGTTATTTAGTTACTTTACTTGGTGCTTTCAGCCCAGTCAACCACATGGGTTATACCAGCGCTCAGGAGACCAAGGTTAGTTATTTAGTTACACGGTGCTTTGAGCCCAGTCAACCACATAGGGTTATACCAGCACTAAGGAGACCAAGGTTGGTTAGTTAGTCAGTCAGTCAGTCAGTCAGTCAGTCAGTCAGTTAGTGCTTTGAGCCCAGTCAACCACCTAGGGTTATACCAGGGCTAAGGAGACCAAGGTTAGTCAGTTAGTCGCTTGGTGTTTTGAGCCCAGTCAACCACATAGGATTATACCAGCACTAAGGAGACAAGGAAACTGAACACTGCACACCGCACTTGACCAAACGCCGCCCAATGTGACTCACTCTGACACTGAAGCTCATCGTTTTGCCCACACACTGAGGCTCTTTCCAGTCCCAGGACACCTCGCAGAACTGTGGCGCTGGGTAGCGGCCAGTGAACAGCTCAAAGATGGCCGACTTGGAGGTGGGGAGTCGTTCATAGCGCAGCCTGGGCAGGTCCACGTTTCCCATCAGCATGATGAGCAGTGGGGACAGGATCACCACCCACACCGCAACGACTGAAGACAGATGGGACATAGCATGGTGAACAACAGTGCACAGTAATATCATGAACAGCAGTGCACAGACACATCATGAACAACAGTATACAGACACATCATGAACAACAGTATACAGACACATCATGAACAGCAGCACACAGTCACATCATGAACAACTGTGCACAGACACATCATGAACAGCAGTAAGCACCATGAACAGTAACCCCATCATGAACAACAGATGTTTACACACAGACACATCATGAACAACAGTATACAGACACATCATGAACAGCAGCACACAGACACATCATGAACAACAGTATACAGACACATCATGAACAGCAGCACACAGACACATCATGAACAACAGTATACAGACACATCATGAACAGCAGCACACAGACACATCATGAACAACTGCATACAGACACATCATGAACAGCAGCACACAGTCACATCATGAACAACTGTGCACAGACACGTCATGAACAACAGTATACAGACACATCATGAACAACAGTGCACAGACACATCATGAACAGCAGTATACAGACACAGCAACCTGATGGGTAGTAGTGACATGATCACCACAAAAACCACAATGTCTGCAGATGAGACACACAGCATGATGAACAATAGTGCCCACACAAAGCAGTCTGATGAACAACTATACACACACACATCACCAGGATGAACAACAGTGCACAATCACCATGATAAACAACTATACACACACACATCACCAGGATGAACAACAGTGCACAGACACATCACCAGGATGAACAACAGTGCACAGACACATCACCAGGATGAACAACAGTGCACAGTCACATCACCAGGATGAACAACAGTGCACAGTCACATCACCATGATGAACAACAGTGCACAGACACATCACCATGATGAACATCAGCGCACAGTCACATCACCAGGATGAACAACAGTGCACAGTCACATCACCAGGATGAACAACAGTGCACAGTCACATCACCAGGATGAACAACAGTGCACAGTCACATCACCAGGATGAACAACAGTGCACAGTCACCATGATAAACAACTATACACACACACACATCACCAGGATGAACAACAGTGCACAGACACATCACCAGGATGAACAACAGTGCACAGTCACCTTGATGAACAACAGTGCACAGTCACATCACCATGATGAACAACTGTACACGGACCATCACCATGATGAACAACAGTGCACAATCTCCATGACGAACAATGGTGCTCAATCACATGACGACCAGCTGTACACAGACACGTGCACATTACCATGACGAACCACTGTACAGTGCACTGATACATCAGTGTTATGACCTTCCACCTTCCAGGCGATCAGCAACGACCACCCATCCAGAACCAGCACCCCTATTCCAAAAGATCAGCCACCTTCCAATTTTTAGCAACCACCCATCATCCCACAAACTGCTAAGCTAAGCAGTCATTTCAATGCAGAAGGAGCGCCCCCCCCCCCCCCCATTGCCCCCTCACCTCTCCCCCCCCTCTCCTCCTCTCTCTCTCTCTCTCTCTCTCTCTCTCTCTCTCTCTCTCTCTCTCAAATCTGTAATTTCTCCCTCCCCCTCGGTCTCTAATGTTCTCCCCCCTCCCCTTCCCCCCGGTGATGTGTGTGTGTGTGTGTGTGTGTGTGTGTGTGTGTGTGTGTGTGTGTGTGTGTGTGTGTGTGTGTGTGTGTGTGTGTGAGTGAGAGAGAGAGAGAGACAGAGAGACAGAGAGACAGACAGAGAGACAGACAGAGACAGACAGAGGCAGAGAGACAGAGAGACAGACAGAGAAAGATACAGAGACAGGGAGAGTCACACGGGAGGTGGGGGGAGGGGGTGGGGGCGTGAGAAAGAGATACAAAAAGAAAAAAAGAAAAAAAAGCGAGGGTGGACACAGAAAGACCGACCCAGACAGACAGAAGGAGATGGGCACTGGGGTGTTTGGACTCAAACGGTTTTAGGATTCCGTTGTGAACAAAACCCGTTTATCCAAACTCATTTCCATCCATGCCCTCATAAAACATCCCTTTACGGACACGGTATTCTCCGCAATCAATAATCGGTGGCAGTGCCCACTCCAAGACTCCGCTGCGTCTGTCTCCTGTGTCTTCCCTGCCTGCAGCCCGGCTGGGCTAGAAGGTGAAGCGTACCAAGGAGAGGACTCTGAGTGTGACTGTATGTTACACGACTCTGCCTCTCTTGGGGGGCAAAAAGGCTAATACATCTGATCACGATCCAAACTTGTAAATAACGTGTTATTCAGCACGTTTTCACACACACACACGCACGCACACACACACACATACACACACACATGTACCTATAGAGAGGAACACGTTCACACACACACACGCACGCACACACACACATACACACACACACATGTACCTATAGAGAGGAACACGTTCACACACACACACACACACACACACACACACACACACACACACACACACAGACAGACACACACACACACACACACACATGTACACAGAGATAGAAAGAGGAACAAGTTCACACACACACACACACACACACACACACACACACACACACACACACACACACACACACACATGCACATGCATGTACACACAGAGAGGAACATAAATTATCCACGTATACAAAGCGACGGACTAGTGATCACAAGGTCTCGGGTTCGAGTCCCGGCAGGAACGGCCGGATAATTTTCTTCTCCAAGGTCAACTTTCCGGATAATTTTCTTCTCCAAGGTCAACTTTCTGTGCTACTTCTTTTTTCGGCGCGGTATCCGTTCCGCCCCCATGTTGCCGTAGCAGCACTTAAAAATTCCCGGTCATTATGCCAAAAGTGCAGGTGGCAGGTTACAACTAAACACGTATGCACTTATGTGGTTCTGAATGGAGTGACTGTAAACTGGTGCATGACTGAATGGTATGCACAGAACTTTCGCCGAGACGGCAGCAGTTTCACGTGGCACCAGCCATGTAACAACCAACCAGCGTTGTAATCACTTCGGTGGATATTCAAAACGCGTTGTGTAAAGCTACAATCTTTCATTTTGAGGCGCATACGACCAGAGTGCAGGCACAGAGACAACAGCCCCACAGTCGCCACTGAGACGTGCTTTGGACACATCTCCAGATGAGGCGCTCAACAAGAGTTCAAATCAAGAAAGAAGGAAACACATCACCCAACACAGAAACTGTCACGGTCAAAGAAACACATCATCGAACGACAACACGATCACAATTAAAGCACCTCACCCAACACAGAAACTGTCACGGTCAAAGAAACACATCATCGAACGAAGACACGATCACAATTAAAGCACCTCACCCAACACAGAAACTGTCACGGCCAAAGAAACACATCATCGAACAAAGACACGATCACAATTAAAGCACCTCACCCAACACAGAAACTGTCACGGCCAAAGAAACACATCATCGAACAAAGACACGATCACAATTAAAGCACCTCACCCAACACAGAAACTGTCACGGCCAAAGAAACACATCATCGAACAAAGACACGATCACAATTAAAGCACCTCACCCAACACAAGTGAGCACAGTCAAAATAACCACGCATCACCAACCCACAACCCAGGCATAACCAACATCACCAACCTACAACCCAGGCATAACCAACATCACCAACCCACAACCCAGGCATAACCAACATCACCATCCTACAACCCAGGCCTAACCACATACCACCAACCCACAACAGAGGCATAACCACATCACCAACCCACAACCCAGGCATCACCAACCCACAACACACAGACACCAGCAGGAACTCCAAGGCCACGTTAAAATGTTGGTATGCTTAGTACGCGCTGCTTAGTTATGCGAGTACTATCTTCAGCTATGGTAAGCACCACGACAGCATCCACCCTCCAGAAATGGAGACAAAATCCACCGAAGGCCGCGCGTGGCTACACATGTAACAGATTAATAAATAAAAAATATTTAAAAAAGAAAAAAGACCCCCCCAAAAAAGACGGTCACACACGCAGGCCTCTCACCCTATGGAATGCAGTTCTCAATGCACAACTGCGCACACGGTAGCGGGCGAGCCCCCTAGAGTGGTCCGCCGGGGAAGGCGACAACGACCACCGACAACCACCCAGCGACAACCACCACTGACAACCACCCAGCGACAACCACCACTGACAACCAGCCAGCGACAACCACCACTGTCAACCAGCCAGCGACAACCACCACTGTCAACCAGCCAGCCCCGAACCATGCAGCCAGTACCTGCCACAAGCACGCACTGCACTCAGCAGTCACTAGTCCCCAAGCCGGCGGCCGGAGACTGTACAGCTAAAGTCCGTAACACGTACGGTCTCTGATGCGGCTAACGAGGAGTTAGTTGCAAGGCACTGCGCCGCAGACGCCACAATCAGGGCGGGCCGAGCCACGGGGCGATTAACCCCCGGCCCCCGGCCCTCTCAGCAAGGCCGGGCGGGCCAGGAAGGGAGCTGAGCCCTGGCGGAGGTGGGTAACGTGCTTAACTTGATGATCTCCTCTCCCGCTTTTCTTCCAGCTGGGTTGGCACGACCGGCAGCTAGGGCTGGGTGGGTCTCACGGCTCCGTGCTGTCCGCTCTCACAGCCCCGTGCTGTCCGGTCTCACAGCCCCGTTTTGTTCAGTCTCACAGCCCCGTTCTGTTCGGTCTCACAGCCCCGTTCTGCCTCACAGCCCCGTTTTGTTCAGTCTCACAGCCCCGTTCTGTCTGGTCTCACAGTCCCGTTCAGTCTCACAGCCCCGTTCTGTCCGGTGTCACAGCACCGTGCTGTCCGGTCTCACAGTCCCGTTTTGTTCAGTCTCACAGCCCCGTTATGTCTGGTCTCACTGCCCCGTTCTGTCTCACAGCCCCATTTTGTTCAGTCTCACAGCCCCGTTCTGTCTGGTCTCACAGCACCGTGCTGTCCGGTCTTACAGCCCCGTTTTGTTCAGTCTCACAGCCCCGTTATGTCTGGTCTCACTGCCCCGTTCTGTCTCACAGCCCCATTTTGTTCAGTCTCACAGCCCCGTTCTGTCTGGTCTCACAGTTCCGTTCAGTCTCACAGCCCCGTTCTGTCTGGTCTCACAGCCCCGTTCTGTTCGGACTCACAGCACCGTGCTGTCCGGTCTCACAGCCCCGTTTTGTTCAGTCTCACAGCCCCGTTATGTCTGGTCTCACTGCCCCGTTCTGTCTCACAGCCCCATTTTGTTCAGTCTCACAGCCCCGTGCTGTCTGGTCTCACAGCCCCGTTTTGTTCAGTCTCACAGCCCCGTGCTGTCCGGTCTCACAGCCCCGTGCTGTCCGGTCTCACAGCCCCGTCTGCCCGGTCTCACAGCCCCGTACTGCCCGGTCTCACAGCCCCGTGCTGTCCGGTCTCACAGCCCCGTACTGCCCGGTCTCACAGCCCCGTACTGCCCGGTCTCACAGCCCCGTGCTGTCCGGTCTCACAGCCCCGTACTGTCCTGTCTCACAGCCCCGTACTGCCCGGTCTCACAGCTCCGTGCTGTCCGGGTTATAGCCAACGCAGTTTCTATACCAAAACATGTCATTATGCACTGATAGACAGATGGGCGGTTGGCTTCTGACGTTGTAACAGTAAATCAGACAAACTGGTGACTCAATCATGTGTGGTTTGAGCTGGTGTAAAAGAATTTCGAATGTGATTCGTCCTGACCATGGGCGATTGACGGCACGTTAACATCCAAGAATGAACCAATGAGGTGACCATGGGTAAGGTTGACGGTACGTTGAAATCCAAGAATGAACTATTGCGGTGACCATGACGGTACGTTAAAATCCAAGAATGAACTAATGTGGTGTCCATGACGGTACGTTAAAATCCAAGAATGAACTAATGTGGTGACCATGACGGTACGTTGAAATCCAAGAATGAACTAATGAGGTGACCATGGGCGGTTGACGGTACGTTAAAATCCAAGAATGGACTAATGAGGTGACCATGGGCGGTTGACGGTACGTTAAAATCCAAGAATGAACTAATGAGGTGACCATGGGCGGTTGACGGTACGTTAAAATCCAGGAATGGACTAATGAGGTGACCATGTACGGTTGACGGTACGTTAAAATCCAAGAATGAACTAACTGATAATACATGAGTGAGCAGCGTTCCGGCAGCTCTTTCCAACACGAGGGTGCCACGTACACACGTGGGTCAGTGGACGGAGCTTTCTCTCCTGGCGACACCATAACAGTCTCGCTCCAATCCGGCGGGAAAAAGGGGATCTGGATCGGGTGGGGGGGAGGGGGAGGGGGGAGCGGGGGAGTCAGGAGCAGATTATGCTGCAGACTCCTAAAGCTAAAAGTGGCAATAATATATAAAATGGATGGCGCCACTGAAGATGTTTTGTTGTTGTTGTTGTTGTTGTTGTTGTTGTCGTCGTGTGTGTGTTTTTTGGGGTGTTTTTTTAGAGCTCAGGAGCTGTGTGAAAGTCGAGGTGGCCGCCGCAGGTTCCCGTCTCTAACAGTCCTTATGGTCTCTCATGCGGACGTAAAGCAACACTGAGGTTGAAGAAAAAGAACTGATCCGCTCTTCGTCCGTTTCCCTCATAATTATACTGGGCTTTTCACCGTCCTCTCATGTCCCCCCCCCCCCCCCCCCCCCGGACAACAACGATTGTTTTTGTGCCAGTAGGCAAACCTACAACCGTTTTCTTCATTTTTTTTCTAGCTGTTTCTTTCTCACACGGATTTTTTCTTTCTTTTTCTTCGTCAGTACTCACTAGATGTACCACTTCTTGACTTCCTCTTTTTCTATCTTCTTTCTCGCACACGGACACGCTGCGGATTGCCCAAGCTACAAGCGGCAATAAATAAATGGATGGCACCACTGAAAAAATGAAACTGATCCACACTTCGTCCTTTTCCCTCATAATTATAATGGGCTTTTACCATACTTTCATGCCGTAATCCTTTTACCAATTTTTCTCCCTATCACATTTCGTCCCTTTTTTCCCCCCGCTCTTTTTGTTTGGACGTTAAATCAAGTATTTATCTTCCTTCTCTTACATGGATTTGTTGTCTTCCTCCTCGTTAACATTTTCTACTACTTTGTTCATTTCCTCATTTTTTTATCTTCCTTTTCTCGTTTGGATTTGTCTTCCTCCTCGTTCATACTTTCTATTTCTTTGCTCATTGCCTCATTTTATATCTTCCTTTGGTCATTTGAATTTGTCTTCCTCCTCGTTCATGCTTTCTACTTCTTTGTTCATTGCCTCATTTTATATCTTCCTTGCTCATTTGAATGTCTTCCTCCTCGTTCATATTTTCTACGTCTTTGTTCATTGCCTCCTTTTATATCTTCCTCTGATCATTTGAATTTGTCTTCCTCCCCGTTCATACTTTCTATTTCTTTGTTCATTGCCTCATTTTATATCTTCATTTGCTCATTTGAATGTCTTCCTCCTCGTTCATACTTTCTACTTCTTAGTTCATTGCCTCATTTTATATCTTCCTTGCTCATTTGTTGTCTTCCTCTTCGTTTATACTTTCTACTTCTTAGTTCATTGCCTCCTTTATATCTTCCTTTGCTCATTTGGTGTCTTCCTCTTCGTTTTTACTTTCTACTTCTTTGTTTATTGCCTCCTTTTATATCTTCCTTTTCTCATTTGCATTCAAATTTTGTCTTCCTCCTCGTTAATACTTTCGACTTCTTTGTTCATTGCCTCCTTTTATATCTTCCTTTTCTCTTCCTCCTCGTTCATACCTTTTACTACTTTCTGTCATTCTACTTCTTTGTTCATTGCTTCCTTTTATGTCTTCCTTTTTTTCATTTAAATTGGTCTTCCTCCTCGTGCATACTTTCTACTTCTTTGTTCATTGCCTCCTTTTATATCTTCCGTTTCTCATTTGCATTCAGATTTTGTCTTCCTCCTCGTTAATACTTTCGACTTCTTTGTTCATTGCTTCCTTTTATATCTTCCTTTTCTCATTTGGATTTATCTTTCTCCTCCTTCATACTTTCTACTTCTTTGTCCATTGTTTCCTTTTATATCTTCCTTTTCTCATTTAAATTTGTCTTCTTCCTCGTTCATACCTTTTACTACTTTCTGTCACTCTATGTTGTTCATCGTTATACGATACACAACAATGAAAATGTTTCTTTGACACATCGGCTCAAGAAGAAGCTACTGTTAAGATAAATACACGAAAGTATCTCCGTTTTTTCCTCTGCCCACTCTCTTCCATCCGCCCCACACCCCACTCCCAACCCTCCCCACCACACACACATACATCCGCACACACAGTTACCTTTCAAAACATACGCGCGCGCGCGCGCACGCACGCACGCACGCACACACACACACGCACAGTGCAAGTTGTCACGTTTCATTTTTTCATTTCCTGTTTTTCGGTCTTCCTTCTCTCACGTGGGTTTGTCTTCCTCGTCGTTAATGCCTTCTACCACCGTGTTCTTTTTATCTTTTTCTGTCTTCCTTCTCTCGCCAGGACTCGTCTTCCGTCTTTGGCAATACTTTCTGCTACTATCTTCACTTCCCCGGCCCCCTCTTTGCATCTTCCGAAGTCTCTCTGGGATTTATTCTCCTCCGCATCGTTACTTTCTGCTTTCTTCTTTTGGTAACTTTCTTTCTTCATTCCCACGAACGAATTGTCTTCCCTTTTGTCAGTGCCCTTGGCGCCGCTTTCCTAAGTTTCTCTTTCTCCGTCTTCTGCGTCGTTATTTTTTGCTTTCTTCTTTTAGTCTCTCTTTCTTCATTTCCACAAACGGATTTGTCTTCCCCCTTTTGTCAGTACGCTTTCTACCGCTTTCCTCGGTTCCTTTTTCTCCATCTTCTGCGTCGTTATTTTTTGCTTTCTTCTTTTAGTCGCTCTTTCTTCATTTCCACAAACGGATTTGTCTTCCCTTTTTGTCAGTACACTTTCTACTGCGTTCCTCAGTTTCTCTTTCTTCGTCTTCTTTCCTTCCTTCACGGGGATGTGTAGTTTTCTTTGTCAGTACTTTCCCCTACTTTCTTTATCTCTTTTTCTATCTGCCTTCGCTCACAGAAATTTGCCCTTCTCTTTGCCAGTACTTTGTACTGTTGCCTTCCTTCATTCCCCTCCCTCCCGATTAGTATATAATCTTGATTTGAATTCTTGATTTGTATTCTTGATTTTTTCTTTTTCTCGAATACTTCTTACGAGCCTGTATTCTTGATTTTTTCTTTTTCTCGAATACTTCTTACTAGCCTGTATTCTTGATTTTCTTTTTCTCGAGTACTTCTTACTAGCCTGTATTCTTGATTTTCTCTTTTACTCGAATACTTCTTACTAGCCTGTATTCTTGATTTTCTCTTTTTCTCGAGTACTTCTTGCTAGCCTGTATTCTTGATTTTCTCTTTTTCTCGAGTACTTCTTGCTAGCCTGTATTCTTGATTTTCTCTTTTTCTCGAGTACTTCTTACTAGCCTGTATTCTTGATTTTCTCTTTTTCTCGAGTACTTCTTGCTAGCCTGTATTCTTGATTTTCCCTTTTTCTCGAGTACTTCTTGCTAGCCTGTATTCTTGATTTTCTCTTTTTCTCGAGTACTTCTTGCTAGCCTGTATTCTTGATTTTCTCTTTTTCTCGAGTACTTCTTGCTAGCCTGTATTCTTGATTTTCTCTTTTTCTCGAGTACTTCTTGCTAGCCTGTATTCTTGATTTTCTCTTTTTCTCGAGTACTTCTTGCTAGCCTGTATTCTTGATTTTCTCTTTTTCTCGAGTACTTCTTGCTAGCCTGTATTCTTGATTTTCTCTTTTTCTCGAGTACTTCTTGCTAGCCTGTATTCTTGATTTTCTCTTTTTCTCGAGTACTTCTTGCTAGCCTGTATTCTTGATTTTCTCTTTTTCTCGAGTACTTCTTGCTAGCCTGTATTCTTGATTTTCTCTTTTTCTCGAGTACTTCTTGCTAGCCTGTATTCTTGATTTTCTCTTTTTCTCGAGTACTTCTTGCTAGCCTGTATTCTTGATTTTCTCTTTTTCTCGAGTACTTCTTGCTAGCCTGTATTCTTGATTTTCTCTTTTTCTCGAGTACTTCTTGCTAGCCTGTATTCTTGATTTTCTCTTTTTCTCGAGTACTTCTTCTAGCCTGTATTCTTGATTTTCTCTTTTTCTCGAGTACTTCTTGCTAGCCTGTATTCTTGATTTTCTCTTTTTCTCGAGTACTTCTTGCTAGCCTGTATTCTTGATTTTCTCTTTTTCTCGAGTACTTCTTTTCTAGCCTGTATTCTTGCATTTTCTCTTTCTTCACTGGGCAGTATAACACTTCTTGCTATTTCTCTGCTTATTCTTCCCGATTTCTTGCTACTTTTCTCTTTTTACTGGCCTTTGACCTTCCTCTCCCGATACTCCTTGCTACTTTCTTTCTTTTTCCGGGTTTGACCTTCCTCTCCCGTCATAACACTTCTTGCTACTTTCTCTTCTTTTTTCACGGGGCCTTTGACCTTCCTCTCCCGTCATAACACTCCTTGCTACTTTCTCTTTCTTCTTACAGGGCCTTTTACCTTCCTCTCCCGTCATAACACTCCTTGCTACTTTCTCTTCTTTCTTCACAGGGCCTTTGACCTTCCTCTCCCGTCATAACACTCCTTGCTACTTTCTCTTCTTTCTTCACAGGGCCTTTGACCTTCCTCTCCCGTCATAACACTCCTTGCTACTTTCTCTTCTTTTTCACGGGGCCTTTGACCTTCCTCTCCCGTCATAACACTCCTTGCTACTTTCTCTTCTTTTTTCACGGGGCCTTTGACCTTCCTCTCCCGTCATAACACTCCTTGCTACTTTCTCTTCTTTTTTCACGGGGTCTTTGACCTTCCTCTCCCGTCATAACACTCCTTGCCACTTTCTCTTTCTTCACTGGGCCTTTTACCTTCCTCTCCCGGCATAACACTCCCTGCTACCTTCTCCTGTTGTCCTCATCTTTCTTCACAGGGTCTTTCACCTTCCTCTCCCATCTAAGGGCTTTGACCCTGCCATGCCCATGCCTGAAAGGGCATTATGAACGGCTGTGTGTGTGTGTGTGTGTGTGTGTGTGTGTGTGTGTGTGTGTGTGTGTGTGTGGTGTGTGCGTGCGTGCGTGCGTGCGTGCGTGCGTGCGTGAGGCGTGTGTGTGCGTGAGTGTGCGTGTGCGTGTGTGTGTGTGTGTGTGTGTGTGTGTGGTGTGTGCATGTGGTGTATGTGTGTGTGTGGTGTATGTGCGTGTGCGTGCGTGAGTGTGCGTGCGTGCGTGCGTGCGTGCGTGTGTATGTGCCTGTCTGCTGTGTCTGTGTACGCGTGCATGTGTGCGTGTCAGTCGATCTATCTGTCCTCTGTGTATTCGCGTGCAAAACAGACAGACAGTCAGACACTGAGACAGACAGCCTCCGTCCTTAACGACGAGAGTCTCCTGTTTAATTTCAGACTAACTGGCAGAACAAATGACCCCCCACAGACACGCCATCTGAGAAAGGGTCCAGACCGGAAACGGGAAACGCCTGCGCCGTGACCCCACACCAAGTCTGTGCATTGGTCCTCCCCGAGTCTACTAACGACCAATCACGCCACACAAATCACCCCTGCTTGCCGACCGTGTGTGGGGGGGGGGGGGGGGGGGGTTAACTGGGCGATGCCCGTGACTAACGCGGGGAGAAAATAGCCAGCCCCTTGTGCCGGAGCAGGTCGTCGCTAGGTGGTAGGCCCGCTGACAAGACTATTTTCTATTACGCGGCTGCTCGGCCGGTGTTGGGATTTGCGAGGACACTGGTAGCCGCGACCCAAGGTGTTACCGCTAAGCCCGCACACGACACGCAGCTCCAGCGCTTGGTCCACAAAGAGGTCTCGGGACCGTCGCAGCAACGTAAGCACAAGGAAGCACATGCGAGGGGGTGTGGGCAGAGAGACAGACAGACAGACAGATGCGAGGGCGTGTGAGCAAGAGAGACAGACAGACAGACAGATGCGAGGGCGTGTGAGCAAAGAGACAGACAGACAGACAGATGCGAGGGCGTGTGAGCAGAGAGACAGACAGACAGACAGAGTGACAGAGAAAGACAGAGACAGAGAGAGACACAGAGACAGATACAGAGAGACAGAGAGAAAGAGACACCGAGAGAGACAGAGAGAGAGAGAGACAGAGACAGACAGACATCGAGAGAGAGAAGCACGTGTACCATCAACAAGACGTCTTGAAAAGGGTACGTAACTGTTAATCGTCGTTTAAAATTGGTCAAGAAAAGAACACCCCTATAATTATATCAAGGCAACAAAACACTGACTAAAAGCCCTACCCCCTCCAAACGAAAACAAACAAAAACTGCACGTCGGAATGTCACATTTCTCAAAGCATGGTTTAAATACAAATACACAGACGGAAACATTTCACTGGTCAACACATAAAGAAGCACAGGTAAAACTTCCCTAATTTTACAAATTTTACACTCATATCAGCATTTGTGTGTGTGTGTGTGTGTGTGTGTGTGTGTGTGTGTGTGTGTGTGTGTGTGTGTTTACTATACTTGTTTGTTGAGTTTGTGAGTACGATGTATGAATCAATTTTGTTTAAACCAAAGGCAAAACCTTCCAAAGCACCGTGTGGTTCTCTCCTCCTCTAAGCCTAGTTCCCTGGCACCCATTCGCTGGAATGTGCACCAGACATCCGGTGACAGCATGTACTGTTCTACTTATCTGTACTAATGACCTATTTCTTCCTCTTCTTCTTCTTCTAACAAGATGAAATGTTCAGTAAGCTCGCATTCATTTTTATTTTTTTTAATGAATAAGTGAACAAACAAACAAACACGGACCATTCAGGAAACACAACTAGCAGTGTTAATTTCCACCACTGCAGTGACCTTGAAATAAGATGGAAGTGAACGTCGAAACTTTGCAGTTTCTCACTTCAGTCAAGAAAAAGAAATATGAATTTAACTGTTTCTAAAATAATACTACCACTACGAAGAAGAAGAAAAAGACAGCAAAAGGCTCCAACCTTCTTCAGAAACTCGCATTATTTGTCTAAGCCTGTTCGGACATATCCAGTTGTACGGACATTCTTTAAAGGAACATATAACAGACTAACAGAAACGGTAAGACCTACCTAAATGTTTCACTCAGTACTGGTAATCCAAGGAGAAAAGCTCGACCCCGGACACTTCCAACGGCCGTTCTATGGCAGTTTTTGTCGAACTCAGAAACATCAAATTTGTAGTCCGCAGTGATGGAATTTTATCTTTCATAATTTGTCGCCACTTCCTCCACGAAGGAGATTCAAGTGGAACACTTCGACCTGTTGTAACTCCTCCCGAGAATCCACGCAAAGCAAATCACAATCGGAATCCAGTCGCGTGTAGTGAAAGTCATCCCCGTCAGTTGTAAGCTATACGTTTTCAACACCAACCCGATTCAAAATCAGTGGCTGAGATCGCTGCGAGTGGCCTACGCTGACGAAGACGACTCCGACACTTCCGTCTGTTGCAAGTAATCTTCACCCCAGTTTCCACGCGAGCCAAACCACAACTGACATCCAGTCGCGTCTACTGAAACTCGGCCCCTCCTTGTATATTTTTTTCTCTCCCTCAACACACGATCAGTCAAAATGAGGAAAACTGCCCAACGTCGACCACACCGGCAGCGGACGTACGGTCAAGATGGTCCAACCGTGACACCAGCATCCAGGGCGACCACGGAAAGAAGCCGAAGAGGTGGTGGGTGGGCACGGTGGGTGGGTGGCTGGGTGGGGGCAGTGGTTGTGGCGAGCGAGGAGGGGAAGGCGGACGAAGGCCCGACACCCCCAGTCAGTGCAATGAACACGGCCTCTCAGAGCGGAGACGCAGGCCAGTGAACGACGACGACGCCGCGCCCTGGACGTGCGGAAGACGCGCCAACGGAAGCGGTCTGCCGGCCGAGGATGGTGCTGGCACCATATCG
>JABMCL010002476.1:402500-465000 GCA_018857735.1 Alviniconcha marisindica | reverse complement strand
GATTTCTGAGCACCATCCTTTGGATCCCTCTCCCACAACTCCCCCCCACCCCACCCCACCCCACCCCACCCCCTTCCCGAGCACTCACACTCACCATCGGCTGGGGGCCAATAGAGTCTAACGATCATCACTGACCGGTACACCGGTACCTTGATCCAGCCAAGGGAAGTCTTATTCTCGATGGCCGCTACACTGGTCAAGGGAAATGAGCGAGCAGACAGAGTGGACAGGCGGCCATAGCAACCACCGTAAGTGGCTTGCGTCTCGGGAGATCCAAATGATGAGGAGCTTGCGACTCTAGCCACGGGCACAAAGCCAAGGGAATCACACCATCGATCGCCTGGCGGAGACAGGCGTGGACAGAGGCGGCCATCGTCAATCACACGAACACTGGAACCATGGACCTATATATACATAGGTCCATGACTGGAACCGTTTCAAAGGCAACGATGGGCGAACTTGTCAAAAGTAAGTAAGTAAGTTGTTTTACGCCCAGTCAACCGGTACGGTTATATCAGCTCGATACACATCTGATATTATATATTTAATTTTTAATGTGTATGTCTTAAAATGGGTCTCTATACAGTTTTAAAACCATGCTTAAAAGGTGAATAACACAAACATAACTAAAAATTATCTCAAATTATTTTTTTTCCAAAAATATTAATTTCTTTCAAAAAGTTAAAAATCTTCTCAGGTGAAATATCCTGAAACAACATACGCAGTGATTTAGCTGTAACGTGGCTCTCTCTTATTTCAATAAAATCTGAACAAGTAAGTAAAATATGCTCTATGGTTAAACGTTTATCACATCCGATGTACACTGGCGGTTCCTCCCCCTTCAATAAAAAGGAATGAGTAATAAAAGAATGGCCAATGTGCAATCGGGCCATCACAGTCTCTTCTTTTCTGTTTGTCCGAGAACAAACAATACATTCTTTTAACGCTGGTAATAATCTTATGTAATTTATTTTCCGGGAACTCATCCCACTCAGACTGCCACAGTTCCAATATATATTTATTTGTGCGTGATTTTAGGTCTGAGAATGGAATGAGCTCAACCGAGATGTCGCCATCAAGGGCATCCTTAGCTGCAGAATCTGCAGCCGAATTTCCCCTAATGCCAACATGGCCGGGAACCTAGATAAAAACAGTCTCTCTCCCGTCTCTTGTCATTTCTGAATATAATTCTAAAATCTGAACTAAGACTGAAACGGGGTGGGGTGAGCTTATCAAAATGTGGGGCTTCCTGAGCGCGTACGTATTTTAATTTAATCACAATTAATTAAGTTAGTCCGTGTATGCCTTAAATTATTACAGTAATACGATTTTTATTTCAAACTAAATTTTAAAGTCAGTTGGTCATAATCTTTGTCATGTCAGATGCAACTGTATTAACTAGATACGGTTTTTGTTGTTGCTGTTGTTGTTTTCAATGCATGTATTTCTTAGCTATGCATTGAGCCTGATATGTGGAACTGTATTGTGCTTGGAGCTCCTTTTTGAAGAACTGGGACAGGCGCATTATAAATAACATTTATTAATATATTATTATCAACTACCGGTAGTACGAGTTTTTTGCGCTACGGTGTACGGCTACGGCTGAAGCGTCATGGTACACTCGGTTGTTTCCGTAAACACAGTGGCGGAACGTGCCGAAACTAATAATAAAAGGAAACTGCTCTTCGTGTTCATCAAATGAAGCAGTCACGGCGGAATCGTTTGAAGTTGTTAAAATCACAAAGAGAAATGATCACCTTTGGTGGTGTCTTGGTCGAAAAAATAATAATGAAAGCGAACGTCAACAAGCTCAGTCATACTCACGGGCTGTGTGTGTGTGTGTGTGTGTGTGTGTGTGTGTGTGTGTGTGTGTGTGAATGATTTGGGGTGTGTGTGTGTGTGTGTGTGTGTGTGTGTGTGTGTGTGTGTGTGTGTGTGTGTGTGCTGGTGTTTGTGCTGTGCGGTTGCGTTTCGTGCGTGCGTGCGTCTCTCTCCTCTCTCTCTGCCTCTCTCTCTCTCTCTCTCTCTGTTCGTCTTCAGGTGACGCTGTGCGGTTCGCGAGACGTTAAAATCCTTAAGCTGCACCACCCCCGATTTCGTCAACAGCCCGCTGCTTCCGGTATAAAGATTAAAAACTTTTCTCCCCCCCCCCCCCCCCCCCCCACCCCTTTTTTTCTTTTCTTTTTTCTTTTTTAAAAACCCGGAACGGTGGCGAACTACCAGGACAGAAAACTGTTCCAGGAGCACGTGCGGGCCAGTGCAGGCACGTGGAACACGTCTGGCCTGATTGCTCGGGAACGCCAGCGGTGACCACCTGCCACTGCAGACCAATAAAGCCGCCACCATGGCGCAGTCTGCCCCGCGAACCCCTCTGACCCGTGGCGCCAGTGCCTTTTCGGCCGTCGGCCCTGGCGTGTGCCTCTCACGCATCCGCACAGCATCGATTTTAACCTCAAAGCATCCGTGGCTTTTTCTTCTTCTGGTCAAAAACTGTTACCGTGTTTTGTCTGGCACATTTCTTTGAGAGAGAAAACTGCCTTTCTGCTAAGTATATTCAGCACGTCCTGGAAACAGAATGCGGACCAGGCGGTGGAGGGTGGAAGGGTGGGGAGAGCAATTCCCGTTTTGCAACTGGTGTAACGTACACCAGTACTGATATGAAAACTGTGGACACAACTATAATTTGCCGTCCATAAATAAACTTGGCACACACGCTGAGGTTGCCGTCGTGTGATGAAAGATGCGATGATGAAAAAGAAAAAAAGGGAGCAAAGTATGCACTGCGGTGACGACCGGAAAAGCCTCGGGTCCAATCTAGACCAGGCAGCCCGTCTGGCGAATCATAATTTTGCTGTCAGCTTACGAGGATGATTCTGTGAATGTATCTAACTTGGGACCATCAGAGGAGAAATCAGAGCTGAAGTGTTGTCTGCAGAGCAATGTCGTCACCATTCTGCGGGCAATGAGGCCGAGTGTGACTAGGGGGGAAAAGAAGAAGAAGAAAAGCTTTTCTGAAACTTCAGAGGACAAAGGCATTATTCCCAGTGTAGAATTTCGAATCCACTAGCTGGTAGACACTTCTGCCGCACGACAGCCTTTACGGCCATGGTGTAAGAACAAGTCACGTGGGGCTGCGCAGGACTGTTGCGCACTCTCAAGTGTCGCTGCACATCAGACGGTCCAGCCGAACTCTAAGCACAGGTTTCCCACAACCTTCCTCCAACCCATGGACCTATGCTCCAACCAGTGCCACAGTTGGTTACGCCATAGCCGTCTCCGAAAAACCGCTGGTGCTCAAATGTCAGTACAGTCTGTAACACTAACAGACAACCCTAATTACATCAGGCGTTTCTGCCATAAACGCCCACACTGCTTGTTACTTACGCCGCCAACACCAATAAAACCAGAATCGTTCGAGTCGATGCGAAACAATTTTGTTAGCAGGGGCGGAACGTCTCGTATGTTTACATGTGATCCGACGCTTCCACGGTCTTGTTAGTACCCAAATCCTTCGGAAAGCGTAACCAGTTATGGCAGTTCGGTGGAGGAGTGCGACCGGCAAACGGGGCTTGGAGTGTGGGACAAGTCCTCATCTCCTGCTCAGAAGTGGTTAGGCCATCATTCTGCGCTCTTTTTACCAAAAAAATTAATATATTTTTGGAAATGCGCTCAAACGGTGTTCCCCGGCCATACCAGGCACCAGGGCGTGGAAGCGACTGACCCACTGTTCCAACAAACGGTCTGGAAACTAGTAGACTGTTGGCTCAATGCGGAAGAATTTGCCCTGTTACTACAAATCTGTAGCACACTTGCTTAACCCGCTGCCGCTTAAATAAATAAATAAAGAGATGATGATAATGATGTAGAGCTTCATGTCCTCGGGTGTCGGTTGACAAAATTATTAGGGACAAACTGTGACCAATGCCTAAGCATGGTTCAATGTTGCTTTACGTCCACAAAAACCATAAGGCTCATTAGGACGGCGAGCCCAGGACGGCCACCTCGACTTTCACACAGCTCCTGAACTCTGATAAACAGAGAGAGAAAAAATGATTTTTAAAGCCACTTTCTGTTTGTATCATTTCTCTTTCCTTTGACTGGGCGTAAAACACCAAGTTACTCACTCTTCCTATCTGATGGCGCAGTCCCACAAAACAGACAAAGCGGATGACCGACAGTCACCGACTTTCCCACTGCATACGGAAGTGGGGGCCCGGGGGATGGGGCCGTAGTGAAAACCACAGCGCTGATCCCAAAAGAGCACTTGTACTGCATGCATAATGCAGTCTGAGTCAGGCAATCAACACCATTTCCCATCTGCTAAACGATTTTACAACCTGTGTGTGTGTGTGTGTGTGTGTGTGTGTGTGTGTGTGTGTGTGTGTGTGTGTGTGTGTGTGTGTGTGTGTGTGTGTGTGTGTGTGTGTGTGCACTCTCTCTCTCTCTCTCTATCTTAAATGTTTGAATGTTTGTAACTGTTTCAAGGACAGGTTGCCCGACAGGCATTCATGCATAAACTTTTATCCTTGCGTAATTAAAGTTCAATCAATCAATCAGTAATCTCTCTGGACATAACGCTGCTATCCTTGAGTATTAAAGTTTTCGAGTTCGAGTTTCTCTCTCTCTCTCTCTCTCTCTCTCTCTCTCTCTCTCTCTCTCTCTCTCTCTCTCTCATACGCACGCGCACACTGCACACGAATACATGTACACGCACACACACCGCAAAGGCATAGATCGAACCTGTCCTGTGCATATATCCGAGTTCCTCCCCTTTCCAATCCCCCCCCCCCACACACACACACACACTCAACACCATATCCCTTCCTCGCCCCTTCCAACATCCCGTTCCCCCAACACCTTATCCCTCGTCCCTTCCACCCCCACTCCCCTCATCGCCACATATCCATCGACACCCCTTCCCCCTTCCAACACCCACCCCCAGACTTCCTACACCCTTCCCCAACACCTTATCCCTTCTCCCCACCCACCCGACACCTCCATATCCCTCGCCCCTCCCCCTCCCAACACCCCTTCACCCCAAACATTCCCTGCCCCTCCCCAACACATCCCTCGTCCCTTCCACCCCCACTCCCCCTCATCGCCACATATCCATCGACACCCCTTCCCCCTTCCAACACCCCCACCCCACAGTACATATCCCTTGACACCCTTTCCCCAACACCTTATCCCCGCCCTTCTACCCCACCCCACCCGACACCTCACATATCCCTCGCACCCCTACCCCCATCCCACCCTCGCCACTTCTAACACACATATCCCTAAATATCCCTTGACACCCCTTCCCCAACACCTTATCCCTCGCACTTCGGCCCCACCCCCACATATCCATCGACACCCCTTCAACCCCCCTCCCCACCTTCAACACTCCCACCCTACCCTACACATCCCTTGATACCTCTTCCCCAACACCTTATCTCTCGCCCTTCTACCCCGCCCCCACACACACCTCACATATCCCTCGACACCCATTCAACCCCCCCCCCAACCTCCCCCCCACCCCCCCACTATATCCCTTGACACCCCTTCCCCAACACCTTCTCCTTCGCCCCCCCCCCCCCCCCCCCACATATCCCTTCCACCCCTTCAACCCCCCCCCCCCCCTTCCAACACCCCCACCCTACATTATATCCCCTGAGACCCCTTTCCCAACACCTTATTTCTCGCCCTTCCACCCCCACCTCACATATCCCTCGACACCCCTTCCACCCCACCCATCCTCCCTTTCCACAGCCCCTACCCAGGTTCCGGCGTCGATCCGCGTCATTGATCCGACAGCGCGCCCTCCGCGGGGCGTGCACCAGTCTGGCCCCCGTTATGGCTGCGACCTCATTTGGTCGGAAAGTCGGCCACGGCCCCCCCCCCCCCCCCCCTTCAACCCCTCCTCAAATCTTTTTGTCTTGCAGTACTCTCTGCCTCCGGACCACCGGGATTGATCCACACGCGTCTGCAGCTAGCTGCACACACCCGGTGATCTTCGGCCGGTGATCCCTATAATCACGCCGCTGTCTGCCATAATATATATATCTATACGAGTGCAGTTTCTGATTCATCTGATTCACGATCAGGAGTAACAGCCCCCCCCCCCCCTTCCAAACCCCAACCCCCCGCCACATATCCCCCGACACCCCTTCCCACCCCCGCGCCCCTCTTCCCAACTCTTGTGCTTCAGTATTGATCGCATATGATCCGCCGTCTCTTCGGCAGCAACAAAGAGCACAGCCGTGACAGAAGCACGCTGCTGTCATCCGACTGACGTGATGGAGTCATGGCCTTGGACCCGAAGCAGGCGTGCCCTGCTGATCCTGCACCAACGACGTGCGGCCCCTTTCCGCCAAACTGGGTCATTTTTCGGTTGTAATGAATGACGACACGTGGCCCATTTCTGCCAAACTGGGTCATTTGTATAGGGTTAAGGCTGTAATGAATGACGTGCGGCCCCTTTCCGCCAAACTGGGTCATTTGTATAGGGTTAAGGCTGTAATGAATGACGTGCGGCCCCTTTCCGCCAAACTGGGTCATTTGTATAGGGTTAAGGCTGTAATGAATGACGTGCGGCCCCTTTCCGCCAAACTGGGTCATTTGTATAGGGTTAAGGCTATAATGAATGACGTGCGGCCCCTTTCCGCCAAACTGGGTCATTTTTATAGGGTTAAGGCTGTAATGAATGACGTGCGGCCCCTTTCCGCCAAACTGGGTCATTTGTATAGGGTTAAGGCTGTAATGAATGACGTGCGGCCCCTTTCCGCCAAACTGGGTCACTTGCATAGAGTTAAGCTTTCGGTTTATAGAATGACATGCGGCCCATTTCCGCCGAACTGGGTCATTTGTATAGGGTTAAGGTTTTGGCTCTAATGAATGACGTGTGGCCCATTTCCGCCAAACTGGGTCATTTGTACAGGGTTAAGGTTTTGGCTCTAATGAATGACGCGTGGCCCATTTCTGCCCAACTGGGTCCTTTTTTTAATAGGTCCATGCTTTCCAGTTCTAATCAATAACTTGTTCCTTCCCCCCTTCCCCCCCCCCTCCCCAGCTAAGAAGTTCACAAATGCTTCCAGTTTCTTATTTTTTTATCCCTCCGGCCCACCCAACCCCTTCGGCGTTTGCCATCATTTTCTTCACTTTATAGCATCCTCTCTCCCTGTCTGTAACTTTAAGGAGCATTGCCTCATGGATGAGGTCTGCATGGAGAAGACCGAGTTTATTCCATTACCCTCGTAAAATAAAATTTATTCATTCATTCATTCTCTCTCACTCCCCCACCCACCTCTCTCTCTCTCTCTCTCTCTCTCTCTCTCTCTCTCTCTCCATCTCTTTCACACACACACTACACACTCTTCCCCCCCCCCCCCTCTCAGACATCAAGTCAGATAACCCCACACCCTGCTGCAAAATTGGCAAGATCACTGCTCACCCCTTTTGTTTGCATTGATTGCTGCCATTTGAAATCATGAATAACCAGGTTCCACAAGGCATCAGCATCATGGGACTTTTTTTTCTTTTTCTTTTTTAACTGGCATTTCTGTGGTAAATCCCTGAAGTTCAGCCAATGCTTGAGTATGTGCAACTGTTTTTACCATGATGACATTTATGATATTAAAGAGGATTTGTACGGCACCCATCTTCCATATAAAGTGGGAGCTTAGAGCACTTAGAATCTCTCTCTCTCTCTCTCTCTCTCTCTCTCTCTCATCTCCATCTCACACACACACACACACACACACACACACACACACACACACACACACACACACACACAATGCATGCATGCATGCTCACACACACACACACACACACATTTTTACTTCCGAGAACAAATACAAATCGTTATAAAGCCTCGTTTTTACCCTCGGCTCTGTCAGTTTTTAATGAAAATTATACCAGTCATTAACTGAGTGTGCGCATGCATCAAGACGTCTGTTGAGGATGATAACTTTCTAACAGAGGGTTGGGGATGTGTGAACCTAATGATTTTTATTTAATTTGAAAGTTTTTACGTTTTGGTTTGACACAGAGAAAGCATTATTACAGGTAATTTTGGGTTTGCTTTTACTTAGTATTAGAGTATGCAGATTGAGAAAAAGGAGGCGTATGTCTAAGAGTGTGTATGTGCACGTGGTTCATGACTTAGAATTATTGAGATATGTTCTTCGTTGTGCGATCGAACGACAGCTTTAATTTCCCACTGGGATTAATCAAGTATATTGTTATTGTTATTGTTATATGCATGCATGCTGGTACACCCCCCAACCCCCCACACACCACTTACAGATGGTAGGGACAGAGACCAAGCTCAGTGAAACTGAAAGAGACAGACAGGTTCTAATAGAAATAGTTTTTGAACAGATGAGTTTTGAGTGCAGTTTCAAAAGAGAAGGAAGAATCATAGCGGTGAAGTGTTTGGGGAAAACTGTCCCAAATAAATGCGCTGGTGCAAGAAAACAATCTTTCACCAAATGTTTTGTTCTCACATGAGGGGAGATAAAGGTACAAGTGTTGAATGCTGATTGTCACATTTTGTCTGGCTTGCAGGAGATCAGACAGACACTGAGGGAATGTGCCGGAGAAGGAATGGAAGGCATGCACTGCATTATACTGTGTTACCCATCATTCTGACAGAGGCGTTCTTCTTTTTCAGCATTATACTGTGGGAATCCCAGTAGTCTGGGCAACGGTCCAAACTTGGAGATTTCAGTAATGGGACCTGCCAAGTCATATTACTAAGGCTGAAAATCGTTCTGACAAGCAATAAGAATCACATGCAACACAGCACAAGACAAAACCCAGCAAAGACTTTGCTTTAACATGGGCTGACTGCTTTAGCCATACATGTATTGACTGCTGTAGCCCCACATTAGCCCCAACATGGGCTGACTGCTTTAGTCCCAACATAGTCCCAACATGGGCTGACTGCTTTAGCCCCAACATGGGCTAACTGCTTTAGCCCCAACATAGTCCCAACATGGGCTGACTGCTTTAGCCCCAACATGGGCTGACTGCTTTAGCCCCAACATGGGCTGCTTTAGCCCCAACAGGGGCTGCTGTAGCCCCAACAGAAGCTCATTGCTTTAGCCCCAACATGGGCTGCTTTAGCCCCAACATGGGCTGACTGCTTTAGCCCCAACATGGGCTGACAGCTTTAGCCCCAACATGGGCTGGCTGCTTTAGCCCCAGCATGGGCTGGCTGCTTTAGCTCCAACATGGGCTGACTGCTTTAGCCCCAACATGGGCTGCTTTAGCCCCAACATGGGCTGACTGCTTTAGCCCCAACATGGGCTGACTGCTTTAGCCCCAACATGGGCTGACTGCTTTAGCCCAAACATGGGCTGGCTGCTTTAGCCCCAACATGGGCTGACTGCTTTAGCCCAAACATGGGCTGACTGCTTTAGCCCCAACATGGGCTGGCTGCTTTAGCCCCAAAATAGGCTGACATGACCAACAACAACAAAAGTGACAGAACCATCAACACTTTGGACACTGGTCACTAACTGGAAGAAAAATGGTCTTGTTAAAGCCAGAAATATTTGGGCTCTTGCAAAATGCCTGCATACAGTGTGTGTTGTCTTGAAATCTGCCATGCAACCAAAAAACAGATGCAAGCAAAAATTTGTGATGGAAAACTGGTGTTTTTGCTGAGGTGAAGAAATTTGCCTATAGACAAAGATGTTTAAACACTCACAGACAGCAAAGGAACTGGGGTAATTCTTGTGCTGGAAGTATCTGAAGACATCTTCTCTATTCACCACAGGCTTTTTCTTCTTCATCCTGGATCGGACTGTATCCGCTGCCTTCTTCAGTTGGCTCTGGTCACTCTCATGCGGACACGCTGAGTGAAGATCTTTCTCCTCCTCCAACAATTTCGACAACGTTGACAAGTTGTGGACTTCCAAGGCTTCAAGACTGAAACAGAGAAGGTAAACACTACAACAAAAGAAGGGAGCAATAGCCTTGTTGTCAAATAGGGCCCCAGCGGAGCTATTCAATGCGAGAAACACAAAGTTTCCTTGCAGCATGGGCAATTTTTTTTCCACTCTGAGTAGTGTTCTCTTGATGCAGTCAGCATGGCCAACATGCAGACAAATTGTTACACAATGCACGTACCAGAACTGCAGATTTAGATACAAAAACAAATGTTGCAGCTTATTCAGATGTGCCAAGAAGGACATATTAGACTTCAATTGTCAACCAGTCAAAATGCAGCCAATGTAGAATGAATGAAATGTTCCATCCTAGATGATTTGACCTGAAGACAATCCCAAGTAGTAATGTAACGTGCACCACAGTGGTGTATTCCAGTACTTTCACACTGTGTGTGGCTGCACAGTTTCTGACAGCACGCCTGCTTTGTTTAAATTGTCTGACCAAGAGCCAAACCATAAAGCTGCAGATTATACTGTGAAAATGCTATAATCAGTCTCAAACATTGAGTGATTGACACAGTCAGTTAATGACTACCCCTATAAACAGCAACAGCAAATTCATTTATGACTAATGATAACAGAAGAGAGGGGGAGGGAGGCGGGGAGAGAGAGAGAGAGAGATGTGGATTCAGGACTGAATTTTTATAACAGAAGGATTTTTTTGTAATTTAATATAATTTTTCATCTTACACTTAGTACCACTGACTAAAGCATACTGTCATAAGTAAACTGATCAATAGATTTTGTAACTGAATATGTATGTAGCATCAGTTTGTATGGGACAAAGCTGTCACCCCCCATTTTCAGGTTCTGGCAGAAGCAACTAGTTGGTTCATTTGTTGTCAACATGCTGCTTCAAGTTATAGGAACTTGGTAAGTTAGTTTTTACATACATGTATACATGTTGTGTATGAAGTGAAATGAAAAAAAGGAGCACTTAATTTAATTATTAAGAAATGCAGAATGTAGTCCATGGATTTTTGAGTGGCTAAAGGTGCCACTGTATTTTCAAAAGCATTATCAACATACAAGTGAAAAATAAAGGCAAAGCAAGATTTAGTTTACATGAGTACACATTCAACCTGTGCTCTGTGTGTGTCGCTGTGTGTGTGTGTGTGTGTGTGTGTGCACGCATACACACAGGCATGTGCTCAAGCATTATTTAGTACATGTGTAGACATACAAGCATTCTGCTATTTTGTAAATAATCCACTCAAACAAAAATGCTCATTCACTGATATAATATAATAATTAATTTTCTTTATATATATATTGCTACTTCTCATATGGCACATGTACTTGTATATTGTACATTGTTAGTTGTCATAATTATATATATATTATGTTTGTAAAACTTAGGAAATGTTGGAGAATGTTGTAAAGCGCAGTGAGTTTGGGTACACCAGCGAACAGCACTATACAAAAGTTATCTATTATTATTATTATTAATTTATATCAACACACTCAGTAAGCACAGTGGTGTATTACCAAGACAGTTTAAAATCAAAGATGTCGCATATGTTAATAAAATTATTTTATACATTATGAAATGAAATGATTGACACCTTGGCTTACATTTTATAAGTGTGTATCATGAGTAACATACACTGATAATATATAATACACACTTCCATACAGGGTGATAATGATATATTAGTTCTCATGGCAAATAAGGACATACTTTTTGTGGCACTCCAGCAAGTTGTGTGAGAACAGCCACACCTCAAATTCACAACTCTCCCATAAAACATGCACTGCTTCCGTCACAATGTCCCTCAGCTTCCGAGGCATCTCCCTGTGTTGCAACGGGGTTGTTCCTTTCAATGCCAGCGCTTGTGCTTTGGACGAAATCCCTGAACAAAATATATATATATATATATACACAAAATCATACATATTTTCATTATAATATATTTATTCTTAATATTACACATTTTTATTCTAATGGTAAAATTTTCATTTACAACACTTTCTAGTCGAGGATCACACAAACTTAAAATACCAACAAAAAACGAAAAAATGTATCCATAGTCAGCTTATACAAACAAAATAGAAATTTGTAATTATGTTTTTCTCTCTTACTCTCAGTCTCATGCATTGATGCAACCTTCACACTAGGTCATACTTCAGAACAGGTCATGGTGACCACCCAGAACAAAATGGTATGGAGATGGATACAGGCCATCTTTATGAAGACACACTATACTTCAGTCAATGCTGTTTACTGCAGTCTCAGTCTCTATAGTTATTAAGTTAATATTTTACTTGTTGTATGAGTGGACGAGCGGAGACGTGGTGTGCGCATGTCAGTCATTGTGTGTGTGTGTGTGTGTGGTTGTGTGTGTGTATTGTTCAATAGGCAATAATGGTAATTTAAGCTACAATAATTAAGGTTTTGTTTGCTGAAATGTATGTTAATGTAGTTTTTGTGATAAGATATTTGTACAGCACAGTGAGTTTAACTCTGGTTAAAGAATAGCACTTGATAAGAATTATTATTTATTATTATTATTATAGTGCTGCTAGCACTGGGGACTGGGAGGAAAGAGAGAACCTGTGTAACCTGACACATCATCATCACCAATGGCATATATAATGATATTATTATTATTATTAATCATGATACAAGTTTTCAAACAAGACGGGTGGATGTGATGTCAGTCAGTCCTTTTTAATGTTTCACTGCTTACAAAACATGGAGTCATAATTATCATCTGTGTCTACAGGCATTCACTGCTTACGAAACATGGAGTCATAATTATCATCTGTGTCTACAGGCAGACTTCATGCACCAGTGAAATGTTCCAGTAACTACCAAAACCATGGTCAGAAGACATTGCTCCAAACATGGAGAAAGAAAGGTAAATTGACACCCTTCTACAAATTCCACAACAAACTGGCCAACACATACATTCCTCCAGGCACCTAGCATTATCAGACGACCAGAGAAAAAAATCCATCCCCAAACCCACTCCAGCTCCTAGTCTCTCCCCTTTAACCAGACACAGTGTGACAATACCGAGACAAAAACATTTATCTCGAAAACAATCCCAGAGATGGCAGAGTAGAGCAGTCTCCCTGAACAGGTTGCTCAAGGCTGTAGCAAATCCTCTCGCCAAATTTCAGTCTCTGAGTACTCTCTCACAGCTTCTCTATTACTTTGTTTCCTCCCTTCTTTGTCTCGTGTCTGTGCGCCCCTCCCCAACCCCGCACCCCCCTCCAAAACAACAACAAAAAACAGACACGCAGCAATGGCCACAAAACACGTTCATTTTCAAATTTCATCAACCAGTCCAGACAGAGGACAATAATAATAAAATGGCCTGAGGTATAAATCTTTATTTTACTATACCTTCGACTTGAAAAACGTGTGCCACTTGCTGATAACCATTTTCAGTCAACCATCCTTGAAATTCTGATGTATCCCTCTGATGGATTTGTCTTCTGCCACACAGCAATGCAACGATACCCACAATCAGAGAAATGCATCCAAACTTCGCAATCATGGTACTAGATTTTGTTTATTCTCCTGTTACATTAAACGGAAAGGACGCTGACTGTATGCATGACTCGACGGGAAACTGATAGTGTGTGAACAGGAACACCAACAACTTCATCCATCTTTCATTTGTTGACATGATACAATGTTGACCGGATGTGGTGATTTTCCGAGGGGGATTTTGTAATATATTTTCTTTTTACTAAATCAAATTTATTTCAAAAACGGATACCTCTTAAAAGCGTAAATTTTCATTTTTTGTTCTAAAATATCTAGCTATTTTGCATTTGATGACAAATTGTTGCAGTATTTATTTAACAAAATGCTTCGATTCGCTAGAATTGTTCTTTTGGTACATGTGAGTCAAAACCATGGCGGCAGACGACGCTGGTGAGTAAGAAGGGATCGCCGAGTTGGCCTGTTTGCAGCCTTTCGGAAAACTGAGTCATTCACGTGTGACTGAGATTTACGATAGTGTTCTTGCTTACTCGATAGCGTATCAAAATGTTTCCTTTTCTCTGTTTTGTACATCGAGCGGCCGTTATACTTTATTCTCTTTTTGCTCGAATGTTTACTTTTGGAACTAGTATCGTTGAGTCATAATTAATAATAATAACTCTTATATAGCACTATACCCCGTAAAAACTTACGAGCTCGCGGCGCTGTACATTATTAACATCAAAATCCACTTGACAATCAAAAAAAAAATCAAAAAAAAGGAAAAGCACAAGTACTATAATTGCATACATCACTATCACAGCATTAACATGACAAAATGCCAGGATGAAACATGACAATCAAAAAGAAGAAGAAAAAAAGAAGAAGAAGTACTGTAAATGCATACATCAATACTAAAGCATTTCACACACACTCAAATAAGCACAAGTACTATAAATGCATACATCAATATCAACATGACAATCCGAAAAGCACAAGTACTGTCATGACAATCCGAAAAGCACAAATACTGCCAATGCATACATCAGCACTAAAGCATTTCACCCTCAGCCACCTAATGACATACTGTATGATTATGCACAGACACCTACACACTTGCACACCCCCTCACATGCCGCCCTCCACACATGCACACGCACACACACTGCCACCCACACCACATATGACACAACCACACACACACAACACATGCCCCCCCCCCCACACACACATACACATCCATGTCATACATACCATGCACACACATACACACACATACTCACTTGACCTTCTTCCACTAATACAGTAATAGCCATAATCATTGTAAGATTATATCATTATTATTCTGCCAGTATCACTGATTTTGTTGTAAATCTTGAGACTGTTGGTGTTACATGCCATCTGATTTCTTTTTTGATTTTTTTTTTTAGGTCTGCATCAATGAATAAATAGCCTGTTCAGGAGAAGGGATTTAAATCATCAAAATCTTATTCTTGCCAAGGAAAATCAGGGGTTGCGCACATTGCAAAATTGTGCATAAATGCATTTTTCGGGTGCCATACGTATTTCAGCCATATCGCTGTGTCACTGTACACCTAACGACTGAACAACAATTCAAGTTATGGCTCACTGGTGGCTGCTGCATCACTGAACACTAGATCTACTTGCAAAGTCAGTTTCCCTCTCAGCTGTGGCCCTGCACTCCTCTCTGGCACACACTGGAAGTCCTGTAAATGAAGGGCATAATCTGGACAACAACAGAATATGCGCATAATCTACCATGATTTTCAGTCTATTTGTCAATACTTCTTTTCCCCTTGATTCAGATCCCTGTGCCTTATAAATGGTAGCACCCTGTGTGTGAATAAAATGTGCGTGCTTTTCCAAAGAATGATATTAATTTGAAACCAAAACCTAACCCATATCAGGAGGAAGAATCGTTCTCTGCATTGGACTGACCAGAACTCACATACCTTGCTAAACTGATATGTGATATTTTCCAGTCAATCGACAGAGATCCCAGAAATGCAGTTTGAAACAACCCAGTATGCTTTGTTATACCGTCACTTGATAGCATATAGCAGCATTTACTCAAAGGTGGAAGATTATGAAACTGAAAAGAAAACATGTTGATACCAAATACAAATGAAAGGAAATGGTGGCAGCCTGGATTTTAACTACATCTCATCAAGTCCCATGGTAGATGAGAACTGGGTTAGCTGACATATCGTCTGCTGCACTATTCATCTTTGGAAAATGTTGCATACAATCTTCCAATCTGTTTTGTAACTTTTTGTAAATAGCAAATTCACTGAATGTTTCCACAATCCTATTATATTATGGCACTTTTCTTTGTTTGATGCATGTGTCCATCAGGTTTTGCTCATCAACTTTGATATCACCAACACCGCTTATGATTATTCGGGCTCACCTTGTCTGCAAAGCTAATTTCAGGGGGTTTGCTTTATATTCAGGAGGGCCCGCTTAAAAATTTGTTCACAGTTGGACTTTATTTTTTACTGAATTTCATCTGCACACTTTTAGATCATGAGTTCAGCTACAATCAGATTACTCCATCATTTTTGCTTTGTGCACTTTTTCTAGGTTATGCAGTATGCATACTTTGACCAGTTGGACTGTGTTTGGTGTCCACTGCAACATGGCCAGGCATGCAGACATTGAACAATTTTTACCAGCTCACTAGGCTAGTAAATATGAAAATCTATAAAGTATAAGCCCACGGAAATTTCACTAAATTAACCAAGACGTATTTTCAAAATGTGAATTTATGAGCATGGTCAATGGTCACTGACATGTACTTCATTATTGATTCAGCGTCATTTTGATCATTTATAATTTATCATAGTGCTCAGCTTCAAATTAAATATTTTGTATGATTCAGCTGCTGACCATATATTGTATAATACATATTAGAAGCGACCACATGTGATTCTTTATCTACTCACAGAACTGTTGCGCACCGATGGAAGCAAGATACAGATAGGTGACCGCATTGCTTCTGACAACAATTTTGGTACTGTCAAGTTCATTGGCTATGTTCCACCCACTAAAGGTAAGTAAACTGAAACTAGATAGCGTTTATACAGTGTGCATGACAAATTTAAACACTGTCTCTTGAAGATACAATGCAGCTGCCTCAGTCGCAAGGCCCCTGTATACCTGTTTGCTTTAAAAGTGAAATTTTAATATTATATATATATATATATAATAATAATGTATTTTCTTTTATGTGCCATTTTTCCATTGGACCTGTAGCCCATTAGAGAAAGAAAAAAGAATCAAAACAGAAGGGGAAAAAACTTGGTCTTAAAATTTTGTTTCATTAATAAAGCATATGTAAACTGAGAAACGGGTCAACAACGTACACACATGCATGCATGTACATTTGCATTCATGCATTCACACACGTATACACACACACACACATACTCATGTCCACACATTCAAATGTGTGTACACACATTTAAAGGCTTTAACACACATGCACACACACACACACACACACACACACACACACACACACACACACTTTAGGGTTGTTTGTTTTATTATTGTAGTACCATGAATGTGTGCATGTGTGTGTGTGTGTGTTTATATGTGTGTGTGTGTGTGTTGTTGTTGACTGTAATTGTGACAAAAACAAAATCATAGTGTTTCTTTGCAATGGTAGGAGTCTGGCTTGGAGTAGAGTGGGACGACCCAAGCCGGGGAAAGCATGATGGCTCACATGAAGGAGTTAGATATTTTGAAACTCGGTAAGCTCTCTGTTTGTGTGTGTGTGCATGTGTGTGTGTGTGTGTGTATGTGTACAGTGCAAACACTCAGATGCACAAACATAAGTATGTGCACATGCTCATGCTTGCACAAGACAGGTCAAAGTTTTAAACTGTAATACTCATTCTAAACTCAATGATAGTAGTTAGTACTGGCGGCATTTGCCCCTTACTGATTTACTGCAGACATTTGGAGCATGAACAGGTACTCATGGTTATAAATGTCTGCCAGTACATGCAGCCACAATCATGCATCAAAATGAATTAGTGCATTTGATGTCCATATGGGATCCATTGTAATAGAGATGATATTTCACCTCATGTGATGGAACAATGATTTTTTGTAAGCATTATCAGCAGTATAGGAAGGGAGAGATGAAAGTCAAATCAAGCTTGACTGGATGATGCAACATATTGTTTGGAGAGAAACTCATGGTCAGCAGAAATCTCCAGTTTTTAGTACATGTCAGTTTCCTTTGCTTTCATATGTCAGTTCTCCAGTTAGAAACTGTTGTAAGTCTGAAAACAGACATGACCGAGTCTTCGTGTCTTGCTTGGGAGTTAAACACCTGTGCCTGTGGGTTTTCAGTCACCCCAAATCTGGATCATTTGTTCGGCCAAAAAAGGTGGATCTGGGCAAGGACTGCTTGCAGGCCATTGAAGATCGCTACGGAATGCAGCAGGACGGTGACGCTGGCGTGGACACCCAGGAGCTGTATGTCCTTGATGCTGACAACAGGGTCACAGTGGTGGAGATGGTGGGAGCACAGATGATCAACCAACGACAGAGGTAATTTAGATATCCAACAACAGCAAAGGAACCCAAAGTGGGTGTTGGCGGGCTCAAGCAGGTTGCTGGTGTTTGTGGTCATGATCATAGAGTGGAGCTTTTGCAACAGGACAGGCACTGTTCCATTTACTGACACAAAGTGTTCTATTTAATGACAAACCATGACATTTAGTGACAGAAATTGTTCCATTTAGTGACTGAATTAATGTCATAATCACCGGAAATTAGAGGGAGATAATATAAAATTGGTGGCAAATGCAGTCCTCTCGCTCTCTCTCGCTCTCTCTCTTTTTGACTCCTGTTTTTAAATAATCTGTTTTTGTCATCATTAAAAAACACAAAATAGTCTTGTGTACATGTTTAGAGGCCATATTGCTCATAATCAGATGTATTTTGTCTGTTTAAAGTTGCTGTTTAATGAGAACTATCTAAAAGTGCTCAAAGTTTAAGGACTGCTAGTCTCCAGCCACCGGACCTTTTGTCCTTTTGTCCTTAGGTGGCCCCGTGTTTGACAGGATGCTAATATCCAGTTATGAAGTAATTAACTGCTGGATGTTTGAGCAGGCAGATGTTGATGAGGTTCAGGATTTGGGCTGATGTAAAGGGGGCTGTTGTGGGAGTGGGGTGGGATCAACAGTGGGGTGTTTGTGTGCGTGTGTGTGTGGGGGGGGGGGGGGGGTGATGTGGGGGTGTCCACATTCATGTTTTTGACCCATAGAGCAGTAGTTACTGATTCAGTGTACATGAGAACTAGAGGAAATTGGTATGCAAAGTTATCACAGCAGATTATCAGCTGTGTAACATCTTCACCCTGACATGACCTACATGGCTGACTGCATGTTAAAGACCAATCAATTCAATCATTTGCTTTGTATATATATATATAACTTTCTCATTGTATTACTTGTGTAAATGTGTGCCAAATGCAGTCTGCATGGTCTGCCTCTTTTTTCCTGCCCCACCCACCCCCTCCTCCCAACTCTCTCCTCTCTCTCTCTCTCTGCCTCTCTTATGTCATCATTAATAACATATACTTAACACCACGATACATTCCTTTTGATTTAATTTTGCAAACTTGGCATCAAAGTTGTATTGCATTGTACTGTGTTTCTGTAACTTTCTCTCAGCAAACCACAGAGCTGTAAAATGCCTTGAGGCTTTTCAGACAGTGACACAGCACTGTGGGAATCAGTATTTGTTTGATACTGATCACTTATTTAGTTTCTTCCGTCTCGGCACCTTTTCAGCCAGCTGAATCTACTGAGCCAGGTGTCGGTGCGCGGTGAGAATGTCTACGGTATTGCGTCCGACTGCCGCCTTTCACAGAGAACACCCAACATCACAGAGCTGGACCTCTCCCTCAACCTCTTTGCGTCATGGGACATGGTGGCCAAAATCTGTCAGCAGCTTCCTCTTCTGCGTATTCTTCATCTGAGGTCAGTGGTTGTGCTTTGCTGATTGTTTCAGGGGGTGGGGGGGGGGAAGAGTTCTGTTGTATTTAGTCCTCTTCTTTTTTTTTTTTATACATATGAACATTTGTCATCTTCATCTTCATCTTCAGGTGAGCCCTAAGCACTTCACAATGACAGCTACGCAGCACAATTCTCTGCTTCTGAGCAGACCCACTGCAAGTCGCATGCGGCTCTGGAGAGTGACTGCACCATGTTTTTGGATGTCCACAGGAGTGGTTACAGCGCTATTTGGTTGTTACATGGCTGGTGCTCTGTGGAACTGCTGCCTTTGCAGCACGTGCTGTGCACACCATGCAACCATGCACCAGTTTACAGTTTACAGTGTCACTTTATCTGAAGCCACGTATGTAGGGTGCGTGTGTGTCTAATCACATTTCGCCACCTGCATATGTGGCAAAATTACCAGGGCCTTTTATGTGCTAGGGGAAGAAAAGAAAAAGAGATGGAGAAAGAGAGAGAGAGATGATGGGGGCAGGGGTGTGGAGGGAAAAATTTTTAAAAAATGGGGGGGGGGGGGGGGGGCAGAATGAAAAAGAGAAAGCTGCAGCCTTGTTTCCTTTGTGTTGCAGTGAGAACCGACTTCCCGTTCCTGCCGATCCTCAGCAGCTTGTTCCTGCCTTCACAAAAGTGACAAGCCTCTACCTCAACAAAATGAGCTTGTCATGGGAGCAGGTAGGTACCTTCCCCTTCACTGTTGCTTTACATCCGCAGATACCACAGGCACGTGACCAGGTCCACCTCCTCTTTGCCTCAACAAAATGAGCTTGTCATGGGAGCAGGTAGGTACCTTCCTCTTCGTTGTTGCTTTACATCCACAGATACCACAGGGATGTGAACAGGTCCACCTCCTCTTTACCTCAACAGAATGAGCTTGTCATGGGAGCAGGTAGGTAGGAGACAGTTTTCCACCTTCCTCTTCAGTGCTGCTTTACATCCACAGAGACCACAGGGATAGGACCAGATCCACCTCCTCTTTCACACGCTCCTGAGCTAAGTATGTAAACATGCTTTTTGTCTGCAGAAACCATAAGGCTTATTAGGAACGGAGTTCTCCTGAGCTCCACAAAGCAAGCCGTATATAGGAGCAGCAAAAAGACCAGTTTCTGCCTCAAGAAAATGTTGTTGTTGTTTTTATGTGCAGTGGTATTTTCTTAACCCCTTCACTGCTCCAGCCCATAAAATTTCCAGGCTGAAATATGTATGGACGTGCCTTCAAACTGTGTATTTTCCGGTCCTGTAACAAAACTACTTTCAATGCTGTGCATTTTGATGAAAATCCTTTTATATGCCAGTGCGAAAAAGAAAACAGAAAGGCTTAGGGCTTTCAGATTCTGCACTTTTAACGGTTGTTTTCAAGAGACATCACAGCAGTGAAGTGGTTAAAGGGGACAGTGAGCAAAACTACAAGTTGGCCTGGAGACAGAGAAAATGTGCAGATATTTTTATTCACCTGCTTTCTCTGGTGGTTCTTTTGTTTGCTTTGAATTTCAGCTCCTCATGGCCCAGCCTTGTTGGTTCTAAAAGCAGAAAAGGGTTGGTTCACGTGCCAGATGTGCCCATGAGGTCACAGATTTGGTCAAATCACCCCTGTCAATCTGTACAGAGGGTGCGTGCGTGCGTGCGTGCGTGTGTGTGTTTGTGTGTGCATCTTTTGCATAGTTACGCTTGAACCCTTGTCTACATTATGTGTTACCTTTTTTTTTTCTTATACACATTTTTTTTTGCTGATAACATTTCCATCTCGATGTACATTATGTGTGTTATACTGTGCTTATTCAACGCTTTGAGCTGCAGGGTAGGTGCTTTACAAATTTCCATTTCCATTATTATTATTAAAATGGCTGTGCTCATGGACATATTTCCATGATTTTAACTATGGTAACTAGACCATACACTAACAAATGAGCTGTGTCAATTATTCATGCCCTATCTATTCACAGCACCTGTCATGCTTCTTCATTCAGGGTCCCCTTTAATGGCAGTGAGGATGGCGACAATAACAAAAAAGAAAACAAAAAGGCTTAAGGCTTTCAAATTCTGCACTTTTAATGGTCGTTTTCAAGTGACATCATGGCAGTGAAGGGGTTAAAGGGGACAGTGAGCAAAACTACAAGTTAATAATAATAATAATAATGTACATTTGTCATGCGCTCATCAACGCCCTGAGCGCTCACATGATACATATTAACCTAAATATGATATTCTGTACACATGTAGAGCATAGTCGTACCAAAACAATTTACATAAAGTATTATACATACATACACACACACACACAAAAATGCACTACAAACACATGCACACACACACACACACACACACACACACACACACACACACACACACACACACACACACACACACACAATGACTGTAGCAAAAACTGGGTACTGATATTAGTTAGGATGGAAATACTGTGAGAAGAGGAAGGTTAAAATCACCCCTCTATGACATCTTTATCTGGTTTCCCAAGCCACCTTGCTGCTTGACATTGGCATAGAAGCAACAAAAGCACGCAAGCACAGCAGGAGATTGCTGTTTTTAACTGTGTATTTTTGCTGAAAGGATCTTTACCTTTTTGTTTGTTTGTTTGTTTTTGTTTTTGCTGTCAGCATCCTCAGTGGTGTGCTTGTTTTCAGGCATTGCAGTACTGTTCCGTGTTCCCATTCCTGGAGCAGCTGTACCTGTGTGACAATGGGATTGAGACGCTGTCTGAACCCAAAGGATGTCTTCAGCACCTCACATTGCTCACACTGGAAACCAACAGCATCTCCTCTTGGGATGAGGTCCTCAAACTTGGGAGATTAAAAAAGTGAGATATGAGAGGTTTTTAAAAATCGGGGTATTTGCCTTTCTCTTCTCTTCCTCCGTTCCCCCCTCCCCCCACCTTTTCTCTCTCTGACTTTTTTATCCTCTTTTTCTTCTTCCATGTCTTTGTCTTTCACCTCCGCATGTTCTGTTAAATGTCATAGTTGTCTGGTTCTGATTACGACCAGTGTCTAATTACAACCAGTGTGTTTACCTTCCACCTTTGCTTTGTATTTTTATTAGACTGTTCTAGAAGCTAGCTGAAAACAGTTGATAGAGTGTTATATTTCCGATAGGGCTGTTACAGTGCACTGTGAAAGGAGGGAAGGTAAACAACCCAGTCATATAAGACACTGGTTGTAATTAGACCATGTTACCCTATCAGTCACAAATCTAGCATGGCAAGTCGTTTGCACCCATTCTGTGTATTTGATGTTCGTTTCTCGACTGTCTCAGGTTGCAGATTCTGGTGATCATGGGCAACCCCATAGACAAGGTGTACTTCCCCGATGTCTCGCACGGCGAAAAGACAGAGTTGTTCCCCAGCCTTAAGCAGCTTTTCTTCACGGGCAATCATGTGACAGAGGTGAGCAGGTTAACAGGCATCATGTGACAGAAGTGAGAGCAGGTTTACAAGGTACAGGCAGTCATGTGACAGAAGTGAGCAGGTTCACAGGCAATCATGTGACAGAGGTGAGCAGGTCCACTGGCAATCATGTGACAGAAGTGAGCAGGTCCACTGGTAATCATGTGACAGAAGTGAGCAGGTTCACAGGCAATCATGTAACAGAGGTGAGCAGATTCACAGGCAATCATGTGACAGAGGTGAGCAGGGCAGGAGCATGGAACATATGTGCTCAGTAGGTGGGGAAATGGTATAGGTCTTCTTATTGTGTGGTGCTTTACATCCACAGAAAGCATAAGGCTTATTAGGGACAGGGGTAAAAAGGGGAGGGAGGATTGGGTACAGATGAATAGCTCGTCCAAGCACTCCGACCTGCAAAGACTGAAAGAGACCCTCAGCCACCACCAGAATAACAATGTTAATGAGGTGGAGACCCCGCCAGTGTGAAGCAACTTGTGTACAGGTCCTCTGTGCCAGAGGTCAGCAGGAAAGAGCTAAGATCATCTATGCCAGGGCCTTGGGTCGGCAGAAAAGAGCTCACGTCGTCTATGTCAGAGGTCAGCAGGAAAGAGCACAGGTCATCTATGCCAGTACCATAGGTCAGCAGAAAAGAGCTGAAGTTGTCTGTGAGGTCAGCAGGTCATCTGTGTCTGTGCCAGAGGGTCAACGCTCTGTCAATACTCTGTGGCATGTGTAATCAGGAAGACAGCAGAGGTCATTGCTGTCTACATGCAGTAAATGCTTCCACTAAATCCAGTTCAAGCTGCAGTAGCAAAATCTGAAACAGAATGAGGCCCAGAGCTCCCGTGCAGAAGGAACAAACAAGGGAGTTACTTATCACGTGAAAGACGTCACACAAACACAGCAAAGACTTGAGTCACCGACGGTAGCTCTGCCCTGGTATGCAGGTAAACACAGGGTACGTGAACTCCACCAGAGTTATACCCTCTAGCAAACGGCAGTAGCAATAGCTGGATATTTTAGTCCCAACAGCCGAGCAAATCTGGTCAGCAGTCGTTTGTTTCAAGCGAACGTCTGCTCTGCCGTTACATTTGGCACTGGCATGAATCCATCAGATTTTTGCCCAGTTTTTGTGTGTGTGTGTGTGTGTGCGTGCGTGATTCTTTTTTCTGTTATTATTTGTAACTATATATTTTTACATTTAACTGCTATGTATAGTTCTACTTTGGGGAAGAGGTGGGTGGGTAGGAGCTGTTTGTACCTTTTGGTATGAGTGTCCTTTGGTAGTTTTAGCTTGCGAGAGCTTACATGTATGCACTGTGTGTATCTGGCACTGTGAACACGCAAGGTTTTGTGTGGAAGTTTTGTATGCGCTATATATAAATTTCATTCATTCATTTATTTTCTAGTGGCAAGTGTGTATACATCACAGGTTCCATTCCATTCCAGTATGGACTCTTTATTTCCAGGAAATGAAACCATAATCACCTTTTTCAAAGAAAATGTTTTTGCCCCCCGTGTGTGTCATTTGAGTAAATTTGAAAACGTCAGCTGTTCAGGGTTGTCCAGTTTCTTCGATTGGTTGATATCATCTGATGTTGTCAGACTGTAGTCAATGCAAATTGTTTGAAAGTTGGTTGTATCACCTGATGTCAGACTGTAGTCAGTGCAAATTGTTTGAAAGTTGGTTGTATCACCTGATGTCAGACTGTAGTCAGTGCAAATTGTTTGAAAGTTGGTTGTATCACCTGATGTCAGACTGTAGTCAGTGCAAATTGTTTGAAAGTTGGTTGTATCACCTGATGTCAGACTGTAGTCAGTGCAAATTGTTTGAAAGTTGGTTGTATCACCTGATGTCAGACTGTAGTCAGTGCAAATTGTTTGAAAGTTGGTTGTATCACCTGATGTCAGACTGTAGTCAGTGCAAATTGTTTGAAAGTTGGTTGTATCACCTGATGTCAGACTGTAGTCAATGCAAATTGTTTGAAAGTTGGTTGTATCACCTGATGTCAGACTGTAGTCAGTGCAAAGTGTTTGAAAGTTGGTTGTATCACCTGATGTCAGACTGTAGTCAGTGCAAATTGTTTGAAAGTTGGTTGTATCACCTGATGTCAGACTGTAGTCAATGCAAATTGTTTGAAAGTTGGTTGTATCACCTGATGTCAGACTGTAGTCAGTGCAAATTGTTTGAAAGTTGGTTGTATCACCTGATGTCAGACTGTAGTCAATGCAAATTGTTTGAAAGTAACAGGGTTATGTTGTTGTTAAAATAGTCAGTTGTCTGTGTTCCTCAGGTCCTGAGGTGTACCCACTGTTGGGTGAAAAGGTTGTGTGTGCAACCGTTTCCCTACACCTGTGCATACACTACAATGCAGTGTTACTTTCCACTCAAGCTCACTGCATTCTGACTTAGGGATTTCAGTCATGTAGTTTGTCATGTCATGAATACTATTGTAATATGAGCTGAAAGCAGTCCTCACAAGTCATGTGGAACTTTACATGACGAGAATTTTGCTTCAGTTCCAATGTTCTGGCCAGAGATAACAAGATGCCAGTAACCTCTGATCAGAGCCAATATTTGTATGTTCCAAAGAAATTTGTGCACATGATGGTAGAGCTGACTTCAGGGTCAGAGAATCAAGCATTTCCATTTATTCTGGGGTTAAAAAGCTGAGCATAGAACTTTTCTTTTTGCAGTGGTCCACCTTTGACGAGCTGAACAAACTTCAAAGCTTGGAGGAGCTTCACTTTCGTCATATACCCAAGCTGGGAGAGGCGGAATTTGTGCGAGGGATTGTTATTGCTAAAATAGCCAGGCTGGCCCAGTACAACCGAACTAAGGTCAGTAGGGAGTGTATGTGTGTGGAAGGGGGGGGGGGGTATGGGGGGAGTGGTGTGTGTGTGTGTGCGCGCGTGTGCTTAAAGGGGACTTTGTGTATGCGTGTGGTGGTTTGTGGAGCCTGATTCCATGAAGTATCCCATTTTAGTTTACATGTCTGATATATAAACAGGTAGGTGTAGGGGGAGACAGTGGTTGATAAAGAGATAGGTGCAGGGAGAGACGGTGGTTGATGATTTAAAGAGATAGGTGCAGGGAGAGACAGTGGTTGATGATCTAAAGAGATAGGTGCAGGGAGAGACAGTGGTTGATGATCTAAAGAGATAGGTACAGGGAGAGACGGTGGTTGATGATCTAAAGAGATAGGTGCAGGGAGAGACAGTTTGATAATCTAAAGAGATAGGTGCAGGGAGAGACGGTGGTTGATGATCTAAAGAGATAGGTGCAGGGAGAGACAGTGGTTGATGATCTAAAGAGATGGGTGCAGGGAGAGACAGTGGTTGATGATCTAAAGAGATAGGTGCAGGGAGAGACAGTTTGATAATCTAGAGATAGGTGCAGGGAGAGACGGTGGTTGATGATTTAAAGAGATAGGTGCAGGGAGAGACAGTGGTTGATGATTTAAAGAGATAGGTGCAGGGAGAGACAGTGGTTGATGATCTAAAGAGACAGGTGCAGGGAGAGACAGTGGTTGATGATCTAAAGAGATAGGTGCAGGGAGAGACAGTGGTTGATGATCTAAAGAGATAGGTGCAGGGAGAGACAGTTTGATAATCTAAAGAGACAGGTGCAGGGAGAGACAGTGGTTGATGATTTAAAGAGATAGGTGCAGGGAGAGACAGTGGTTGATGATCTAAAGAGATAGGTGCAGGGAGAGACAGTTTGATAATCTAAAGAGATAGGTGCAGGGAGAGACAGTGGTTGATGATTTAAAGAGATAGGTGCAGGGAGAGACAGTGGTTGATGATCTAAAGAGATAGGTGCAGGGAGAGACAGTAGTTGATAATCTACCTTCAGGCAAAGAAAGAGGACCACTGTCAGCCATGCAAAGATTGGGAAGATGTTTGAAGAAGGAAGGGAAATGGGAGGCATGTTACGTTAGAGGGAAGATATTTAGGGAAGGAATGGGAATGGGAGGCAAGTTGTGTTGGAGGGAAGATGTTTAAAGAAGGAAGGGGGATGGGAGGCAAGTTGTGTTGGATGGAAGATACTTAGGGAAGGATGGGGAATGGGAAGCAAGTTCTGTTGGAGGGAAGATGTTTGAAGAAGGAAGGGGAATGGGAGGCAAGTTGTGTTGGATGGAAGATACTTAGGGAAGGATGGGGAATGGGAAGCAAGTTGTGTTGGAGGGAAGATGTTTGAAGAAGGAAGGGGAATGGGAGGCAAGTTGTGTTGGATGGAAGATACTTAATGAAGGATGGGGAATGGGAAGCAAGTTCTGTTGGAGAGAAGATGTTTGAAGAAGGAAGGGGAATGGGCGGCATGTTACGTTAGAGGGAAGATATTTAGGGAAGGAATGGGAATGGGAGGCAAGTTGTGTTGGAGGGAAGATGTTTAAAGAAGGAAGGGGTATGGGAGGTGAGTTGTGTTAGGAAGGGGAAGGTGACAGAAAGAAAGCAGCTGCAGCAGGGATAAGCTTCAAGGTCGCTTTCAGTAGGATGGAATGTCAATGGTTGGAGAATGAAGTAGTTGTAAGGAGAAGAACCAGAGATGGTTGCATCATTGGCTCTTCTAATTCCATGCGTATAGCACTGAAATCCCCACGTGATTTTGCCCCTGGCTCCCCAGGTGGAGGAGCAGGAGAGGAAGGGTGCGGAGATCGACTATCTCAAGCTGTACGGACCGGACTGGCGCAAGAGTGGCGGCAACCAAGACCCTGCCAAGAACAACCCCAGTGCCGAGTTCCAGTCCCGGCATCCTCGGTTCCAGGCTCTGGTTGACAGTCAGTGCCCTCCTCTCTTTCTGTGTCTGTCAGAGGATACGGGTGCCCTTTGAGGCTGACAGAGGTGGCCTCCCTTTGGGGTTGTTTTTTTCACTAGTGTTGGGCTGATATCCTCTCACTGTTATGTGTCGGTGGTCGCTGAGGAGCTAGTCTGGTAGTCTGACCGAGGCAGCCAATACAGTAATGGTCCTCACCAGGATGAAGCGTTTTTAGGACCCATTAGTTCTCTGTTGGCTTTGGAGGAGAACAAAATCACATTCTGCTTGGGGAGGGTGCCAGTGGGGAGGGGTCGGGGGGGGGGGGGGGGGGGGGGGGTTGATGCACAGAAAAAATGATTTTTTGTAAAGGGAGTCAGTTTTTCTTTCATTTATTATTCTCATCTTAATCTGTTTTAAGCTCTTCTCAACTAATACGTAGTTTCGTAGCAATCAGGTACTTGCTTGTTTTGTGTTGGTATTTTCTCTCGTCACTTCAGTGTGAACCCAAACTTAGTGCACATTTCTAACCTCTGCCTGTCAGCCTGTGGGTCACTGTGGAATAGTAAGTAAACATGGTGCTTAACTTCCACAGAAACCACAAGGCTTATTGGGGATGAGAGAAGGGGGAAGGGG
This sequence comes from Alviniconcha marisindica, assembly GCA_018857735.1. Lineage (NCBI taxonomy): Eukaryota > Metazoa > Mollusca > Gastropoda > Provannidae > Alviniconcha > Alviniconcha marisindica. The sequence continues at coordinate 436,784 of JABMCL010002476.1, read as the reverse complement.
ATATGGAGGTGGGGGAAGAGGGAGATTATATACCTATCACTACACTGTCACCACCAGGATGACTCCTGCATTAAGATGGGCAGTGATGAGAGCCATTTTAACATTTCATTAATTGTGAGGGACAAAGTCACAAGACTGTGTCCACAGACCACAACTTTTGAAGAGAAATGAGAGCTGAAGTGGATTCAAACCGAGGTCCCTCTGCTTACCAGCCTAGTGCCTCACTTCTCAGCCAAACCGGCTCACGAGTCACTATGAAGACTAAAGGCCTGCATGCATGCACAGTGTTGGCAGTGTGGAATCCAAAACCTGCAGACACAATGTGTGCCCAAGTGCCCCATGTAAAATGAACAAAAACAAACCACACCAGACTGAACCAGACTAAACCTGTGGCCATTGTCAGTCAGACGAACAGTGGAACCATTTCAAAGGCAGCTTTGGGTAAACTTCTGAGAGATGGGACGGAGCGCACATGGGCTTTTCCGAGCACATAGATACCATCTTAAACTGAACTGAACTGTGGTAGTAGTAGCAACTGAATATTTAAAATGTAAGTGATGTGTGCCACCTGATACAGACATTTTAGTACCCTGTCTGCCAGTGTCCTCTTTAAGTGATGGGTCATAGGTCATCTATGAATGTCTCCATTGCTCTTTCTCTTGCAGAATGGGGAGCTCCTGAAGACTCAGAGATGGCGCAGCAAAGCAAATCGCTGAAGGACAGCCTGATCGGTATCCTTGGTGGCAGTATGGTTTATTTGCATTGCATGGACATTTTCTTTCTTTATAGTGTATGCACATTATCTTCCAGAAAAATGATTCTTGGGCGAGAAAAAGCTGACCAAAGATACTTCATGTGTGTGTGTTAAATTTTGAAAATTGTATACACTTTTCTGGTCCCAGTTTGGAAGCTTTCAGCGCCAAGGTGTGGCCTTGTTCATTCTGCACCTTGATGTCTAAAAATCACAGGGATTCCAAATGCTCCAATGTTTCAGTGTTTTTAGACAGAGATTTACTGCACTGGTAGGACTTTTGCACCAGGAACCAGCGTGCTAGCCAGATATGTTTAGTTGCAGATCTGAAAATTGAGATTGCAGATTGTTTGGCTTAGTAGTTGCTTTCAGTGTACCTGGGCCTGTTTTTCTGCCTGTCTCTTTCTGTATGTATGTGTGTGTGTGTTGTGTGTGTGTGTGTGTGTGTGTTTGTGTGTGTGTGTGTGTGTGTGTGTGAGCATGTGTGTGGTTTAATCTTTGTTGCATATTTTTTGCTTTACAAGTTGTGTCAAGCTTGAACACATCTCTCCAGTATATGTGTGCTTGTGTGTGTGTTGTGCGTGCCAGTGTGTGCACATTGTGTGTATGTGTGTGTGCATGCCAGCGTGTGCACATTGTGTGTGTGTGTGTGTGTCTCTCTCTCTCTCTCTTTTGTTGAAATGATTTACTTATTTTTCCTCAGTTGTGTAAAGTATTGAAAATAGCAAGTCCACAGGATCCAGGTAAAGGGGTATTAGAGAAGAAATTGCCAGGTAAGTACAAACAGCGCACAGCTGTGGGTGAATGAGTGAATGCAATCAGCATGATTATTTTAATGATTCCCCTCCTTTTGTAGCAATGTAAAAATCTCCAGGCACAGTATGTTTGTGGCACAGGATGATGGATACAGACAGATATATGGATGTGTGTGAGAACAGCTTGAATGAATTGTTTATATTTAGCTACCTGCTGTATGGTGCATATGGCCTGTTCTGAGACACGCAAATATTTATGGTTTGTTTATTGTTATTGTGATTCTGTTTCTTGATTTGTTCCTGTGATTCATACCATTCAGAAGCATTGTATTGTGTGATACTGTAGCATAAATGACTGAAGAAATGCATAAATAATGCAGAAACTGTTGAGAATGACCCTGATTCCAGTATGAGAGTTTGTGCAGCTGCAGGTTGGGGTCTTTAATTGAAACTTGCAGGAGTTGTTTGTGTAAATGAAAGCTATGTTTTTAGTTAACATGGTGCTTAACAGCCACAGAAACCATAAGGCTTATTAGGGATGGGGAGAAGGGGGGAAGTGGGTATGGAGGTGGGGGAATAGGGAAATTATATACCTATCACTACACCATGTCACCACCAGAATGACACCTGCATTAAGATGGGCAGCGATGTGAGCCATTTTAATGTTTCATAATTGTGAGGGACAAAGTCACAAGACAGTGTCCACAGACCACAACTTTTGAAAAGAAAGGAGAGCCGAAGCGGGATCAAACCGAGGTCCCTCTGCTTACCAGCCTTCAACGCCTTACCACTAGGCCAAACTGGCTCGCCTATGTTTTTCAAGAGTATTCGGTAGTTATATGTAGGTCAAAGTATTTGGTATTTTACTTATGCAGTTAGCAGGGTTCATTGTACTCTGGGTTGCTTATATACATTTTGTCGACCTTATTGTTTTTATATTGTGCGCTTCAGGCTCACGTTAGGTGTAGGCGCCTTACAAATACCCTTTTACAATACTTGCGTTTCAGCCACAATGTCGGTGCAGAAGCTGAGGACCTTGATACAAATACCCTTTTACAATACTTGCGTTTCAGCCACAATGTCGGTGCAGAAGCTGAGGACCTTGATACAGAGGCTGTTCCATCTGGACACAGACTTCACTCTGTCCTACATCAGTCAGAAGGTAATGGTTAAGGAGGCACCCACTTCATCCTACATCAGTCACAAGGTAACAATTAAACAGGCACCCACTTCATCCTACATCAGTCACAAGGTAACAATTAAACAGGCACCCACTTCATCCTACATCAGTCACAAGGTAACAATTAAACAGGCACCCACTTCATCCTACATCAGTCACAAGGTAACAATTAAACAGGCACCCACTTCATCCTACATCAGTCACAAGGTAACAGTTAAACAGGCACCCACTTCATCCTACATCAGTCGGAAGGTAACAGTTAAACATACACCCACTTCATCCTTGATACTGATGGTGGCGTGTTCACTTCTTTTTTGTTATTGTCATTAACATTTTCATAAGCAATGGCTGGCATTTTGTTTCGTGTTTCATTCTACTTAGTGTTATAGCACCATACACACCTCATATTGAACTGCAGGATTCTGATTTTGGAGTGGCATGTTTTCTGTAAAATGTTGCATGTTCTTTCATCATGTGCTTGCTTTCAGAAGATTTTGAGACATAAATATGTCAAACCACACAAACTAAGAAAACCGATCAATGATTTTCCAGATGCAAGGACCAGAGATAGAGTTTGACAATGAGCTGCGGCAGCTGTCATTTTACTCTGTGGAGTCAGGGGACACCATCCAAGTGAAATGGTGACAACATGGGCTGGAGGAGGCTGGGAGCTGCAGTTGTTGGCCTTGGGTGATTTGAAATCACCGTCTCTACCACCCGGTGTGTGGACAAAAACAACCACCAAAAACACACACTGATTAGAGAGATAGTCTGTAGACATTGCCCCAAGATGTGCAGTGTGTGTGTGATGGAAGTGTGAATTCAGCTGTGTGCGCTTACTGGGCAATGTGCAAAATATCTGTTGCAACTTTTCAAAAGGGTGGGTGTGATCGCAGTGAATAAAGCTCATTTCAGCAGAACCTTCTGCGACTACCCACCCTGTGCATCCTCAGAAACCGACCACCCCCATCCACCACCCACCCCCTGCCCACCACCCCACTCCCCTCAAAGAGGGGACTTTTATGGCAGGGTTGGCCTTTCTTACCCCCTTGTTAGTCGCCTTGGCTCCCAGGCTGAGGTCCCCAGGTAAGGCAGTTAGCAGCCTTGGTATTTTGGCCCCACACTACTTGCTGGTTGCCCGCATTGAAGTCCAAAGGCAGGGCAGTTTATAAGTTTAATCCTCTGGCCTCTGTGCTGCTCACCATTCCTGTCTGAAGTCCTTGTGCAGCGCATGCAGGCTTAGTCCTCTTAGATCTGCACTACTTATCATGCCCCTCATTCCTGTCTGAAGTCCTTGTGCAGAGCATGCTGGCTTAGTCCTCTTAGATCTGCACTACCCATCATGCCCCTCATTCCTGTCTGAAGTCCTTGTGCAGAGCATGCTGGCTTAGTCCTCTTAGATCTGCACTACCCATCATGCCCCTCATTCCTGTCTGAAGTCCTTGTGCAGAGCATGCTGGCTTAGTCCTCTTATATCTGCACTACCCATCATGCCCCTCATTCCTGTCTGAAGTCCTTGTGCAGAGCATGCAGGCTTAGTCCTCTTAGATCTGCACTACCCATCATGCCCCTCATTCCTGTCTGAAGTCCTTGTGCAGAGCATGCTGGCTTAGTCCTCTTATATCTGCACTACCCATCATGCCCCTCATTCCTGTCTGAAGTCCTTGTGCAGAGCATGCTGGCTTAGTCCTCTTATATCTGCACTACCCATCATGCCCCTCATTCCTGTCTGAAGTCCTTGTGCAGAGCATGCTGGCTTAGTCCTCTTATATCTGCACTACTTATCATGCCCCTCATTCCTGTCTGAAGTCCTTGTGCAGAGCATGCAGGCTTAGTCTTCTTACATCCGCACTACTCACCATGCCTGTCTTACCTCTCTGAAGGCCTTGGACAGAGTATGCAGTTAGCAGGCTTAGTCTTCTTACAACCACATTGCTTGACATGCCTCTCTTACCTCTCTAAGTCCTTGGGCAGAGCATGCAGTTAGCAGGCTTAGTCTTCTTACAACCACACTACTTGACATGCCTCTCTTACCTCTCTAAGTCCTTGGACAGAGCATGCAGTTAGCAGGCTTAGTCTTCTTACAACCACATTGCTTGACATGCCTCTCTTACCTCTCTAAGTCCTTGGGCAGAGCATGCAGTTAGCAGGCTTAGTCTTCTTACAACCACACTACTTGACATGCCTCTCTTACCTCTCTAAGTCCTTGGACAGAGCATGCAGTTAGCAGGCTAACAAGTTATCTTACCCCCACACAACTCAGCATGCCTCTCCCTTTAAGTCTTCAGGTAGGGCAAGTTAGCAAACTTAGGTTTTGATGGTGCCTTGTGAAGTGGTTCTCTGGAACGGTACGCGGTCAGATTTGGATGCTTCCATTAGAAATGGTTCTGTGGGGTTTGGGTAGTTGTTGAGAGGCGAGTTCTATGTGACCACTAGTCGCCAGTGTACCAGTTCTTCACAGCAGGTTTTGCTGTTGCGGCTGCTTCATTCTGTCTGCTCTGAAAGAAATGTCTGAAAAGAAAACTGTACAACAGCGAGCGAAACATGCAGATGGTCCTGTGCAGCAGCACTTGCAGAAAACGTGTTCAAACAAGTATCTTGTGGTGCTTTCATTTTATTATGTGCTTGGTGACTGAATCCTAGGGGACTTTTTCCATGAAAGGGTTGGTGGGAAGGGGGTATTAGTTGTTCACCCAAAACTGTGAAATAAATGTATACACAAGAATAAAACAAAATATTGATAAATGCAATGTTAACGGAATGTTTGCTGGTTATGACTCACTGTTTTGTTTTTGCTGATTTCTGTGTACTGGGTATGCGATGCTACTTAGAGTTGTGTAAAACTGGACTGTATTGCATGTATTAAGGGCTTTGCAAATCTGCCTGTTATGATGTGTAAATGGGAATCTTATTGGATTTCATACTGTTTTATGCCATCACAATCTCACATCTATGTACAAAATGGCTGTGCATGTTTGTCTTCTGTCTTCAGAAAATGTTTTTAAACATCCTGCATATGTGATAAAATCTTTCAGTCTCATTGTGTGAGTTTGTTCTCACTGTGTGTGTGTGTTGTGTGTGTGTGTGTGTGAGAGAGAGAGAGAGAGAGAGAGAGTATGTGTTCGTGTGCGTAAGAGAAAGAGAGATCAGTGTTGTTTGATCAGAAATGAAAGTAAATCAGTATTATCAATGCAGTGTCGACATTGGTGAATGGGCTCAAAGCTTAAAACGATAAACCATAGTAAACCTCTCCACCACCACCACCCCCCCCCCCCCCCCCCCCCCCCCCCCCCCTCCCCCCCCCCCCCCCTCCTCTTCCCTCATGCACTCTCTCTCTCCGCCCTCTCTCTCTTTCTCACACTCTCTCTCCACCACCCCCTCCCTTCTCTCTCCCATTTCCACGACAGTCTGCTGAATCATGTGTGTGATGGTGCACAGTGGTAGGAGGTAGCGGAGTCAGGCAAAGAGGAGACCACAGCAGATTTCAGGCGCACAGCAATCAGGCTTTATTTCGTAGCAGACAGTTTTCCAGCACACTCACAATGTAACTAAGTAAACAAAGTGCTTAACTTCTGCAGAAACCTTATAAAAGGATTATTAGGGACGGGGAGAAGGGGGTATGGAGGTGGTGGTGAAGTGTTGCTTAATGTCCTCATATTAGGGACAAGTTGTGACCAATGCCGAAGCACGGTTCAATAATTCTTTACGTCCACGGAAACCAGAAGGCTCGTTAGGACGGACAGCCCAGGACGTCCACCTTGACTCTCACACAGCTCCTGAACTATGTATGGAGGTGGGGGGAGAGAGATTATATACCTATCGCTACGCTGTCGCCACCAGAATGACTCCTGCATTAAGAATAAGATGGGCAGCGATGTGAGCCATTTTAATGTTTCATTAATTACGAGGGACAAAGTCACAAGACAGTGTCAACAGACCACAACTTTTGAAGAGAAAGGAGAGCCGAAGCGGATTCGAACCGAGGTCCCTCTGCTTACCAGCCTACATTTTGAATCATGCTGTCCGCTGCGGCTTCTGCCGCAAGTTCGGGCCGAAGCTTGCATCTCATTATAAGCCAGTTAAGAAAATGAAGTATAGTTCGTCGAACTGTCCAAACCATGTTCGGCGAACTAAAAGTTCGTCTGAGCTCAGTTAAGAAACGAATTATAGTAAGTAAGTAAACATGGTGCTCAATGTCCACAGAAACCGTACGGCTTATTAGGGACGGGGAGAAGGGGGTATGGAGGTGGGGGGAGAGGTAGATTATATACCTATCGCTACACTGTCACCACCAGAATGACTTCTGCATTAAGATGGGCAGCGATGAGAGCCATTTTAATGTTTCAGTAGGAAGTGATGGACAAAGTCACAAGACAGTATCCACAAACCATAACCTTTTCGAAGAGAAAGGAGAGCCGAAGCGGTATCGAACCGAGGCCCTTCCGCTTACCAGCCTAACGCCATACCGCTAGGCCAAACCGGCTCACCCGAATTATAGTTCGTCGAACTGTCCGAAGTATGTTCGGCGAACTAACACTCGCCCAATCAGAACGGGTTTAACGCCTAACCGGCATACCGGCATGTCAGTGTGAGCCGTGACTGAGTGAGAAAGAGAGGAAGGAGGAGAGAGTGAGTGAGAGATTGGGGGGGGGGGGGGGAGCATCGGAGAGAAAGAGGAGAGGGAGAAGGAGAGAGAGTGAGTGAGAGAGAGAGGGGGGGTGGGGGGAAGAGAGAGAGAGGGGGCCGAGGCGTGTCACTTATTTAATTTACAACAATCGTGGGAAGCGTCAGTCTTGCGACTGTCTATAAACAGATACGTACAACTAAATCGCAGCTAACACAGTGTGCAAAATATCAATGTTAATAAAGCGGGGGGGGGGGGGGGGGGGGGGGGGGGTTAGAATAGATCTATTCGAATCTGGCGCGTATCGTGTGAAGGCCGTGTGACGTCACGCTACACGCCGTGCCGCTTCAAAACAAAAGCATCGTCTGCTCCGGTTCCCGGTTTACCGGCAGTACATTAATGAAATTGCATGGATATATGATAACCGGGGCGGGATTACCGTCAAAACTTGTACAAAGCACACTTTTTCACATGTGACTGAAATAAATCACCTGACACTGCTGTCGTAGGCGAAACGTAGACGCCTCAATCGATCAGTCGGACCGACTGACATGACAAGGTGTGGTAATGGAAAAAAACACGCCATTTAATGGAAATTTCATCTTCCTCTCAAGGAGAGGAACTCTACTTTATGAGCAGGATTCATGCTGTCGTACCGTCTTTGATAATAGCCATAGGAGTCAAGATTTAACTGACGGGGGTCAGGTTCCATCGTAAAGGCACGTGAGTGCTGACTCATCAGATCCATATAAAAATAAGATGTGGCTTATTGACGTCAAAGAAAATGGTGACAGGCAGTTTCCACTTCAGCATTGTACATATATAGGTTGACACTGGCTGTGCGCTAGTGCACTCTTTCTTATTCTTCCACTTGTTGTTTTGTTGTTGTTGCTACTGCTGCTGCTGCGTGCTGCTGTGTGTGTGTGTGTCAGTGTGTGTGTGTGTGTGTTTTCTTTGGCCCAGAAACAAATCTGTGTTAAACTAGTTTCAAGTTCCGCTGGAATGAGTGTCGTATTGTCAGTATGATACAGCTGTTTAAAGGGGACCCCAATGGAAGACACAAGCTAGCCTTGAGATGTAAAAAAATGCAAATATTTTCATGTGCAGGCTTCGTGTGCTTGTTCTGTTAATATTAATGCTTTGTTGGCTCTTCACCAATGAAGAGCAGAAAAAGCTCCCTCGTGATGTAACAGAATTTTGTGCCACGCATGCCGGCCTTGTTCATGACGTCGCAGACACAAAGTCAGTGCCAGACATAAAATGGCACTACCCACGGCTGTGTTTTCGCGACTTTCAAACGTCGGTTCATTAACAAACGAGACATACCTCAACTGAAAAACTTCCTTGAATCTATTTCATGTTCTATACGTACTTGTTGTCTACCGTGACCGTGTTGCTTCTTCGCCTGGGGTTCCCTTTAAATGTACTGTATGGAGGGATTACATAGCAGACACTTTAACAATTTAAACTATTAAGTTCTGTGGTGCTTCGTTTAATCTTCCCTCTGTCATATTTCAACATGGTACGTCGATTGACCGGGAATAATGATTGACGAATTTGTTTATCTTACACGGAAAACAAAATGTGATTACGCACTTGTAAAAGAAAAGCGTTGTACAAATATCACACTTGCATTTACCTTGAACCTCTTAGAGGAACTATCGCGTGGAATGTGTTGTACATTTACCACAACTTTCATATCACGCGCATGCATAAGTAATACATTCAAGAAACTGGAAAACATTCCTGAATTTTATTTTGCAAGTCAGCATTGCAGCCATCTTCTCGACTCCCCCCCCCCCCCCCACCCCCACCACCACCAACCGCTTCAACAACCAATCACTGCACGCTACGTGATAACAAGGGAGGAATGCTCTCTCGTGCATCGTCTGCAAGCTGTTCTGTTCGCTGTGCTAACTCTTAATCATTACAAAAACTAACCTTTTCAACAGATGTTTCATCTGAGAAGGCCGCCCTTTCTCCAGCTGGCAGAAGAGACCGAAATAGAAACGGAAACTTTTAAAAATAAAATTTATGCTGTTTTTAAACGATGTATTAATAAGTTTATACTGAACCATACATGTGTCCGTGACGGTTAGCAGGAGTCGCTGTGGAAAAAACAACTTTTAAATATAAGATAAAATTTATGCTGTTTTTAAATGATGCATTCATAAGTTTATACTGAGCCGTACGTAACGGTTAGCAGGAGTCGCTGTGGAAAAAAACAACAACTTTTAAATATAAGATAAAATTTATGCTGTTTTTAAATGACGCATTAATAAGTTTATACTGAGCCGTACGTAACGGTTAGCAGGAGTCGCTGTGGAAAAAAACAACAACTTTTAAATATAAGATAAAATTTATGCTGTTTTTAAATGATGCATTAATAAGTTTATACTGAACTGTACGTAACGGTTAGCAGGAGTCGCTGTGGGGAAAAGAAAGAAAAAAACTTTTAAATATACGATAAAATTTATGCTGTTTTTAAATGATGCATTAATAAGTTTATACTGAACCGTACGTAACGGTTAGCAGGAGTCTCTGTGGAAAACATCGTCAAGTGTCACAGGTGGTCGAACGGCTACCTGTGACCTCTTTGATCTTGTTCCTCAGACGACATGAGCGCGGAACTTTCAAGCCTAATATCACAGAGACGGTGTGTGCAACACGGGTCTGATGGGACACTGATTTGCGCGCAGCAAGACCCGTGATCCGCCAATGACGAAACTAAGTTTTAAACTGAACATAAAATCAAAGAAGCGTTTAAAAAGACAATTGCTGATGACCTCCTCTACCTGGGCGAAACTTCTTTTGAGAAGCATATATATATATATATATATATATATATATATATATATATATATATATATAAAGGGGGGAGGGGGTAGTTCGTAAGCATGGTTAGATTAGTTCTTGGATTTTAACATCCCATGAACCTCAGCACGAAATACACATTCAAAATGATCTTATGCCAGTTGCGAACACCTCACTAAATCACGACAAATGGCTGGCGACAAACAGCCCTGTACGCAGGCACAGTGAACAGCAAACACAAGTCAAAACAGTCCAGAATAAGCCGTACTATATCTCAATATTCACAGTGACGTATTTACAGCCAAGAGAATTATTTTCAGACAGTTTCTTCACGACATATTCAATACAAAATAAAAACACACAGTAAAAGCCATTGTGGTACGCAACAGAAATGCCTCTTTTTTTCTTCTTCTGTTTTTTCTTTTTCTTCGTCTGCCTGTCTGTTTAGCGAACAGGAAGTTTTCTGACAGGAATGCGTGTACATTCACCTTCGAAATCTTTCATTTGCTTTTTCTCTCCACTGAAACTAATCCATAGACTGAGACAGTTCCGTCCAAACTCTGCTGAAACCATACTTGTGTTGCAGCAGTGAAGTACCGAAGCCGGAAAGAGGACAACTTCGTACACAGGCCTGCATCAAAGAAAAGAAAAGAAACGATGCTCGGTTCTGACATTTGATGCTCGCTCCTGACCTTTCGCAAGCAAATGTCGACGACGTCGTACTTAAAACCTCACCGGCAGTAAAACACACATTTCAAGCAGCATCAGAAGAAACTTCGATCGGTGGCCATGCAAATGTTTTTTAAAGCATCAAAGGGCACCCGAAATGGGTAGCGTTAGCTCAGCTGGTACAGCGTCCGTCTGAAAAGCCAGGCGCCAAACTGACGCGGGTTCGAGTCCCCGGTGCGGCAAGGGACTTTTCTCCCAGAGTCAGCATTCATTGCAGACTCTCTTACGGTATCCATACAACCACAAGATCTGTGCGCACGTTAAAAAACTCAAATACAGGCAGCCACACCATGTCATGCATGTTCAAACTGGAATAGCGACCGACTGCGTCGCTCCCCGGCTGCGTGGCTGGGGAGCAGAATGTCTAAACCATAACCAGCTTTTTAAAGGTTTCTTCCTTCTACTAAAAGCTGGATGGATTTAAAAAATAAAAAATGTATGCTGCCCTCATTACAGGCCCATTTACAGCTGTGAGCAGGTGTCGTCGTTTTTTACCCGCAGTAAAATGCACTCCCAACGACAGAATGTATTTTTTATCCAACAGTAGGCGCCTTGCTGCCCCCCGGACATGATTACACGTATGAAGCTGAAGCGCACCCCCCCCCCCCCCCCCCCCCCCCACCCTCTCATCTTTACTTTTAAGAGTTTGTTACAGTTTGTCCCTAATATGTCAACCCGACATCCGAGGACATGAAGCCCCACATCATCATCATCAGCCACACCATTGTCTGGACACACGAAAATACTGCACGCACTGATAGGAATGGGTAGCGCTGCTCTTGCGGCTGCTGTGCTTCACAAGGCGACCCCAATTTCCCGCAAGGGACAACGAAGTACTAAAAAAAAAAAAAAAAAGGAAAAACCTCTATATGCCAAGACGACAAAGACAGTCGAATTTGTACCCTTGCATGGTCCGGTGACTTGTTGATTGGTCTGGACATTGCTAGTTAACAAACACAAAATATTGACTGAGCAACTCAGCAAGTAAAGTTAGTAAATTGACACTGAACGTTGCCAAACTGGACATTACATGCATGGCACTTGCAGTCAGCCACGGACACTACAACTGAAACGACGTTAACATTCCACATGTACAAGTGTATATGATGAGAGAGATCCTGCATACTGAGAGGTGGCTAACAAGGGTTCAAAACATACGTACAGTCAATCTGAAACAAGAACGACTGCTAGTGTTCTAAAACAAGATCCACAGCATATAATTATATACATGTGTGTACACCTCTCTCTTACCTCTCTGTCCTTCCCCCTCTCTCTTCTTATCTGCCTCACCAGAATGCAAAATGAATTAAGGTATCTAGTTTTTGAGAAAAAAGAAGAAGAAAAAAAGAAGAAAAAAAGAAGATCCAAACACATGTTGAATGTTGTGATTTGTCCTAATATATGGCGTGCTATTGATTTTTTTATGTGTTTGGATGTGTAGTCATTCACAGAAACTACATCTGAAACGACTTCAACATTTTACATATGTATGTATATGAAGAGAGAGAGAGAGAGAGAGAGAGAGAGAGAGAGAGAGAGAGAGAGAGAGAGAGAGAGAGAGAGAGAGAGAGAGAGAGAGAGAGAGAGATTGTGCATAATGAGAGGTTGGCCAGAATGGTTCACGAGATACGTATGCATATTAAAAGATAAGAATTGTAAGCCAACGTTAATAATAAAAACATCCCATCTCTACGTGCTTGTGCGTGTCGATTCACTGAGCGCGCCATAAAGAAACAAGAAACTTCCAAGTGCACAGACAGTGCTCACTGCGAGTGAAAAACAGACAAGGATGTAACATGTAATTAACCCAGAAAAAAACACACCTTGAACAAAAAATATATAATAAAAAAAGCAACAACAACAAAACAACAAATTAAAAAAAAACGAAAAAAAAACAAAAAACAAAAAAAAAACGATTAACCTGCTCATGTCGTATTTCGGCCTAGAAAAACAGTCCAGAGTAAGTAAGTTGGTGTTTTACGCCCAGTCAACCGGTACAGTTATATCAGGACAAAAACATCCAGGACTGCACCCCAAAACGTCAACACTGATAAGAACAACTGATGCTACTCTACACGTTCGTCTACGAATTCACTGTCCATTTATAGCTCGCGCGTGGGCAACCAACAACAACAACAACACAAACAAACAAAAAACACTGAAAAACACCTTCCAAATTCAAACAGTGTGCTTGAAACAGAGAAGAGAAAGTACAAGGCCAAGGAAACAAAACAAAAACACCTCAAACAACAACAGAACTAAAAACACACACTGAAACACACACAAATGAATAAACCCACCTCCCCTGGAGTTTCGAGTGAGAATATCACCAATATCATTTACGAGAAGTACTGATGAGAACAACGCTAAACTCCGACCACCCCAACCAGCATGCCGGCCGCCACAAGGGAAAAAACCCACCCGGACCAGGGAGGAAAAACCACCCAGACAACCACTTTAGAAAACCCGACACAACAACTCCCTCAGCCGTGCGAATATCTCCGCCAAACCCCGCGCAGGACAGACTCCGCCAAACCCCGCGCAGGACAGACCCCTAGCCCACCCCACACACCACACACACACACACACACACACACACACACACACACACACACACCCAACCACACACCACACCCACAACACACAACACACACACACACACACACACACATAACACAACACACACACACACACAAACACACACACACACACACACACACACACACAACACACACACACACAACACAACACACACACACACACAACAACACAACACAACACAACCACGCACGCACACACACACAACACACACACACACAACACAACACACAGCACACACACACACAACACAACACACACACACCACACCACACACACACACACACAACACACACCACACACACACAACACAACACACACACACACACACACACACACACACACACACACACACACACACACAAGATGCATCAACAACCACTCACAAAGACATTCCAGCATAGAGCTGTCCCGGATCAACGTCATGACTCCTCCCCCACCCCACCCCACTTCCACCCTCCAACAAAAAAGCAGCAACAAAAACAACCGGTTACATCGACAACACCCACGTAAAACATATACCAGCAATGAACGCTGTCCAGGATCACAAATGTCATGATCCCCCACCCCCAACCCCACACAAAAAAAGCAAAGAAAAAAAAAAGCAAAGGAAACCAATAACTTTAAACAATACATAGACAACCACCCACGCAAACTCTGCCTCCAACCACTGCCATAACTGATTACGCCATAGGTCTCGGAAAACTGTCAGCTAACGGACAATTTTCCCTGCTGTTCAAATGGCAGAAGTCTGTAACAGACAACTCAAAGTATATCAGGCGTTTCTTGCATAACCGCCCACGTTGTTTACTCCAGCACGAATAATACCAAAATCATTTCAATAGAGACAGAACTCATTTTTTTAGCCGGGGCGGACGCGCCTCGTGTTTACGAGCGTGCTTCGGCGCTGTGTTGCTTCGACAGCCTTATTACCTAGTACCCAAACCTTTCGGGGGTCAGAGCACACTCCGAGCATCGCTTTCCGGCACCTTCTTCCAAAGCTGAAGGAAGGATGTCGTAATCCAGTGCTTAGAGTTTGGGGTCAGAGCTCAGGAGCTGTGTGAGAGTCGAGGTGGCCGTCCTGGACTCCCGTCCCTAATACGCCTACGGTTTCTGTGGACGTAAAGCAACACTTCAACAACAACAACAACAACAAACAACAACTCGGAGGATACTGACAGCGTCGAGGACAGACGCGCGGAGATAAAGCGTGCCCCTTGATTCAGTGGAGTGACCAATTCGATGATGATAAGTGATGCTTAATGTCCTCAGATGTTGGCTGACATATTAGGGACAAGCTGTGACCAGTGCCGAAGCATGGTTCAATATAGCTTTACGTCCACGGAAACCAGAAGGCTCGTTAGGACGGCCAGCCCAGGACGGTCACCTCGATTCTCACACAGCTCCTGAACTATGAGTGACCAATTAGAGATGGAACTCATGTTTTATACGGGGCGCACACGCCTCATGCTGCAGCGTGCTTCGACGCGATGTATCACTTCCAGTCTTGTCATACCCAAACCTTTCGGAGGATGCTGACAGCGTCGGTGGACTGCTACGCGGAGCTGAAGAGTGCCCTTTCAGTGGCGTAACCAGTTCTAGCAGAGTTTGGAGGAAGGTGCCGGAAAGCGATGCTCGGTACGTAATTAAGTCACCTGATGCTTTACGCCTTGGTTGGTTGAAGTGTTGCTTTACGTCCACAGAAACCGTAGGTTTATTAAGGACGGGAGCCCACGACGGCCACCTCGACTTCCACACAGCTCCTGAGCTCTGTTGATGCTTTAAGCCCAGTCAACCGGTACGGTTATATCGGGGCGAAGCCACGCTCGGGTGTGTCACCTACGAAGACATACCAGCACTGAGCCCACACTCAGAGCATCACTTTCCGGCACCTTCCTCAAAACTCTGCCCGATTTGGTTACGCCACAGAAGTGGCACTCTTGATCTCCGCGCAGCTGTCCACCGACGCGGTCAACGCCCTCCGAAAACGTGAGACGCATCCACCCCGGGTTAAAAAAGAAAAGAAGAAAAAAGTTCCGTGTAGATTCAAACGATTTTGGTTTTATCTGAGCTGGCGTAAGCAACATTATAAAACAAACGTGTGATACACTCTGAGTTGTTTGTAACAAACTTACTACTGTTCGAGCACCAACAAAAAAACTGCTCGTTAGCTGACATTTTTCTGGGACCTATGGCGTAACTAAAAGCGGCTGTGGTTGAAGGAAGGCTGTCGTAAACCAGTGCTTGGAGTTTGGGCGAAGCCACGCTCGGAATGTGCCTTCCTACGAAGACGTACCAGCACTGAGCCCTTCGCTGTCGGATCAACATGACTCACTGACTGTCAGCTCTTTGAAACGCGTCCCTGCGGATGGCCTCCACCCGGTCCTGTGCTGCGTTGAAGTCCGGGAAGCTGGTGGAGTTCCTCAGCTCCTTCTCTGGCACCAGGGGGCTGGACCGAGACGAAGCGACGCTCCCCCATACGGCTCCTCCCCCGGGGCAGCCCCGCCCAAATACCCCGCCCCTTCCTGCTGCAGCGCGTCGCGAAAGAGGGATTCTTCGGAAGGTCGGGTGGTAAAACTGGGCCTTGGAAAGTCTAGGGAACCGTCCCCGGCGAGGACGGGAGAATCGGGTTCTGGAAAGAAAGGAGAGTAGGCCCTCATAAGGATGGGCGAGTCGGAGTCCACGGAGACTAGAGAATCGGCCCTGGATGGAGCGGGCGAGTGGGGAATGACCGACAAACTGTACACGGGGAGACTGAGGGAATCGAACCCTGGACACCCGGGAGAATCTGCCACGGGAAGGCAGAGAGGCTCGAACCTTGAAGGGCTAGGAAACTGGCCCTGTGAAGAAGTTGGAGGATCCACCGTGAGGGGTAACTGAGTGAGAGGCTCTGCTATCGGTGAAACGGGAGACGCGGTATCTCGTGGAACTGGAGAGTCCGTGTGAGGTGGTGACTGGGGGTCCCCATCCGAGTCTGTGGCGAGCGGAGAAGGCGGGCATGGAAAGTTTTCTGCGTCGGAATCGAACCCTGCGGAGGGGTGGGGGGAAGGCGGCGGTGGGAGACTCGTCGCCGAGGCTGTACGCACAGCGTGCTGGTGAGGCACAAAGTCAGGGGCTGGAATGGCTATGTTCCCTGCTGGACTCGGTATGTCAGAGGCGGGAATCGGTATGTTTTCACAGGCTAGACCGGGTACGTTATCACAGGTCGGGCCCGGTAAGTTCAGGGCTAGACCGGGAACAGTAGAGGGTGGACAGGGTATGCTAGAAGCTGGAATCGGGGTGTTTTCACAGGCTGGACCCGGTGTGTCCGAGGCTGGACCGGGTATGGTGCATGCCGGACCCGATATGTTAGAAGCTGAAGCCGATATGTTGGAAGCTGGACCCGATATGTTATCACCAGACACTTCCGCCTTATCCGAGGTTCCTTGGGCGACTCCATCGGACGAACCATCTGCTTGGCCTGAGGCAGCAGAAGGACGTGCTTCAGAAGACATCGCTGCCGGAGTTACGATCTCTGGCAAAGCTTCTCCACAAATGCTTGTTGTTTCAGAGAGGTTTGGCGAGAAACTACCTCCTGTTCGGTAGGCGCTGACTGAGCCAAGCCTGACGAACACGACTGGTCTGGCCCGTCAGCAGACGTCGGTGTCGTGGAGTGCACGTTAACCTCGGGCTGTGGGGCCGCGCCTTGACAGGCCGGAGCTGTATGGCGTGGTGGATTCGCTTCGTGGTCGTCATCGGGTTGAGACACTTGAGCAGCTGCTTCAACAGCTGCGGGATGGCCTGAGCCCACAAACCCGACCTGAGACATTGTTTGTTCTGACTCTTCGCGTACTGGTCCATGTTCTGCGTCTACAACTTCAGGCTGAGACACTTTGTCAGATTCTGCACGTACTGGTCCATGTTCTGCGTCTGCAACAGGCTGAGACACTGGGTCAGATTCTCCATGTTCTGCGTCTACAACTTCTGGTTGAGACATTGGGTCAGATTCTGCACGTACTGGCCCATGTTCTGCATCTACAACTTCTGGTTGAGACACTGGGTCAGATTCTACACGTACTGGTCCGTGTTCTGCGTCTACAACTTCCGGTTGAGACACTGGGTCAGATTCTGCACGTACTGTCCGTGTTCTGCGTCTACAACTTCCGGTTGAGACACTGGGTCAGATTCTGCACGTACTGGTCCGTGTTCTGCGTCTCAACTTCGGTTGAGACACTGGGTCAGATTCTCACGGTACTGGTCCGGTGTTCTGCGTCTACAACTTCCGGTTGAGACACTGGGTCAGATTCTGCACGTACTGGTCCGTGTTCTGCGTCTACAACTTCGGTTGAGACACTGGGTCAGATTCTGCACGTACTGGTCCGTGTTCTGCGTCTACAACTTCCGGTTGAGACACTGGGTCAGATTCTGCACGTACTGGTCCGTGTTCTGCGTTTTACAACTTCCGGTTGAGACACTGGGTCAGATTCTGCACGTACTGGTCCGTGTTCTGCGTCTACAACTTCCGGTTGAGACACTGGGTCAGATTCTACACGTACTGGTCCGTGTTCTGCGTCTACAACTTCCGGTTGAGACACTGGGTCAGATTCTGCACGTACTGGTCCGTGTTCTGCGTCTACAACTTCAGGCTGAGACACTACGGCTGGCGATCCCGTCTGGGAACGCAGTACCTCTCTCGGCGTTATCACCAGGTTGTCCTTTGTTGTCGCCAGTCGCAAGCTGCGCGTTTGTGTTCTCAGTGTTAGAAAAGTCGGCCACAAACTCGGCGGACTGACCAGCGGATGTCTGAGACTCGCAGGTGAGCCGTGGAGCTTCAGCTGGCCACCCTGAGGACGCGGCTGCCTGTGGCTGGCTGGCCACACTTTCTGTCTGTCGGCCTGGGTTTCCCACCGAGGACGAAGCGGTTTCCTCTTCAGGGGAGACGTCGCGCATGGGCGAGCCTGGGTCAGACAGGGTCATAGACGGAGATGTCAGTAAGGTGGAGTCGGTGGGAGTTGAGATGGAGTCGGAGGAGGAGAACTCGAATCCGTAATTTCCTCCTCCGTACCTCTGGGGCCCCCCGCTTGCAGACCCTGTAGAGGGAGCGGGCTGCTGAGAAGCTGAGGCGGACGCTCTGACACTGCTGGTCTCAGCGGGATGTTGAGGAGCTTGAGGCGCACAAGAGGACACCTCCGCACCGGTGGAAGGGCCAGGCTGCTGAGGAGCATCACCAGCAGCCACTCCGGTACTAGCGGAAGGCACCGGAACATTGGGGGCGGGGCCTCTCGGCGCGAACAGAGGGGGCGGGGCCAGGCCCGCCGAGCTGTCAGTCACTAGAGCCGGAGCGACGTTGGGCGAGTGACGGGGCGAGGGCGGCAACGCCGGGGGGTTGGTCCTCAGCATGGACTCGCTGTAGGAGGGCGGGGGCACGCCGATGGGCGGCGCCATGAAGCCCGCCGCGGCGGCAGCAGCCGAGCTGAGGACGGAGATCCCCGAAGCCGGGTCCTCGCCGCCGCCGTCGAAAGCCACGTTGGACACCCCGCCGCTGACGGAAGACGCGAAGCCAGCGGGCGACACGTTGCGGCCCAGCGCCTGGGACACCATGAAGACGGAGTTGTTGTTTTGCACCATGTGCACGGCCGTGGAGATGGTGGGCGCGTCCCCGGGGGCGTGCAGGGGCGTGGCGGGCGGGGCGTGGCTGTGGTAGAAGGCGGCTGGGCGGTGCACGGGGGGCTGGCGAACCCTCCCACCGCCCAGACAGCGGCCGCAGATGAGGCCGACGATGATGACGAAGGCGACCCCTCCCACCACTCCGCCAATCAGCACCCCCGTGTTCAGCCAGCTCTTCTCTTTCTTCGGTTCCTCCGCTGTGCAGGGTTAGGGCAGAGGCGTGTGTACAAATGCATGTTGGTTACGGATGGTTAGGGCAGAGGCGTGTGAACAAATGCATGTTGGTTACGGATGGTTAGGGCAGAGGCGTGTGAACAAATGCATGTTGGTTACGGATGGTTAGGGCAGAGGCGTGTGAACAAATGCATGTTGGTTACGGATGGTTGGGGCAGAGGCGTGTGAACAAATGACAGGTTGGTTACGGATGGTTGGGGCAGAGGCGTGTGAACAAATGACAGGTTGGTTACGGATGGTTGGGGCAGAGGCGTGTGAACAAATGACAGGTTGGATACGGATGGTTGGGGCAGAGGCGTGTGAACAAATGACAGGTTGGATACGGAGGGTTGGGGCAGAGGCATATAAGCAAATGACAGGTTGGTTACGGATGGTTGGGGCAGAGGCGTGTGAACAAATGACAGGTTGGTTACGGATGGTTGAGGCAGAGGCATATAAGCAAATGACAGGTTGGTTACGGATGGTTGGGGCAGAGGCGTGTGAACAAATGTCAGGTTGGTTACGGATGGTTGAGGCAGAGGCATATAAGCAAATGACAGGTTGGTTACGGATGGTTGGGGCAGAGGCGTGTGAACAAATGACAGGTTGGTTACGGATGGTTGGGGCAGAGGCATATAAGCAAATGACAGGTTGGTTACGGATGGTTGGGGCAGAGGCGTGTGAACAAATGACAGGTTGGTTACGGATGGTTGGGGCAGAGGCATATAAGAAAATGACAGGTTGATTACGGATGGTTGGGGTAGAGGCGTGTGAACAAATAAATGCTAGTTACGGATGGTTAGGATAGAGACGTGTGAACAAATAAATGTTGGTTACGGATGGTTAGGACAGAGGCATGTGAACGAATAAATGTTGGTTACGGATGGTTAGGGCAGAGACGTGTGAACAAATAATGTTGGTTACGGATGGTTAGGGCAGACGTGTGAACAAATAATTGCTAGATACAGATGGTTAGGACAGAGGCGTGTGAACAAATAATATTGGTCACGGATGGTTGGGGCAGAGGCGTGTGAACAAATAAATGCTGGTCACGGATGGTTAGGACAGAGGCGTGTGAACAAATAATGTTGGTTATGGATGGTTAGGGCAGAAACATGTGAACTAATACATACTGGTTATGAATGGTTAGGACAGAGGCGTGTGAACAAACAACATGTTGGTAGTGGATGGTTAGGGCAGAGATGTGTCAACAAAGACATGGCTATGGATGGTTCTGAAAGAGGTGTGTGAACAAAGGACATGCTGGTTACGGACGGCTAGTGCAGAGGTGTGTAAACAAAGCACATATTTACGGATGGTTACGAAAAAGTTGAGTGAACAAATGGCATGTTGGTTATGGATGGTTAGGACATAGGCGTGTGAGCAAAGGACACGTTGGTTACGGAACTTAAGGACATAGGCATGTGAACAAAGGACATGTTGACTACGGATGGTTAGGGAAGAGGTATGTAAACAAAGGCATGGGTATGGATAGTTAGGGCAGTAGCATGTAAGCAAAGGACATAGTTACGGATGGTTAGAAAAGAGGCTAGTCAACAAACGACATGTTTGTTATGGATGGTTAGGACAGAGGCGTGTGAACAAAGGACATGGTGGTTACGGAATGTTGGGACATAGACGTGTGAACAAAGGACATGTTGGTTACGGAATGTTGGGACATAGACGTGTGAACAAAGGACATGTTGGTTACGGAATGTTGGGACATAGACGTGTGAAGAAAGGACATGTTGGTTACGGATGGTTAGTGCAGAGGCAACATGGATGATTAGGACAAGGCGTGTGAAAAAGGACATGTTGGTTACGGAATGGAGGGGAAACAAGGCGTGTGAAAAAGGACATGTTGGTTACGGAAGTCCCGGACAAGGCGTGTGAACAAAGGCATTTTTGGTTACGGAATGTTGGACAAGGCGTGTGAAAAAGGACATGTTGGTTACGGAATGTGTGGATGATTAGGACATAGACGTGTGAAGAAAGGACATGTTGGTTACGGATGGTCAGTGCAGAGGCAACATGGATGATTAGGACACAGGCGTGTGAAGAAAGGACATGTTGGTTACGGATGGTCAGTGCAGAGGCAACATGGATGAGTAGGACACAGGCGTGTGAAGAAAGGACACAGAACGAAATGGCCTGGAAGGGGTGTGCACTGTGAGAAACTCGGAGGGACAGCCAGGAGACGAGTCAAAGACGAAGCTGTGACAGACAATTCACAGTTTGTATATAGTCTATTCTGGCGTTTGGGGGACCGGTAACCAATGAAAAGCTCGGGGAAGAAGTTGCACCGACTCTACGCAGCGTACTCACTTGTTGTGGAGGGTGTGGTGGGCGGGATCTTGGCCACGGCAAAGTAGCGGAACTGGAACCCCTGACCCTGTACATTGTCGTCCGACTTGAAGATGACCAGCAGGAGGCGGCCCGTGCTGTAAGCGGAAAAGTAGCCGGCGCAGAACCGTCGCAGTTGAGACGATTGCTTCCTGTTACCTGAAGAACAAGCATCAATACTTCATTCCAGAGTTCAGGAGCTGTGTGAAAGCGAGGTGGGCGTCCTGGGCTCCCGTCCCTAATAAACCTACGGTTTCTGTGGACGTAAAGCAACACGGCTTCAACCAACAACATAACTTCATTTCAAGAGAATGGGTTGCAAGGCTGATACATGCAGAGAGAGAGAGAGAGAGAGAGAGAGAGAGAGAGGAGAGAGAGAGAGAAGTAACTGCCGTGGACTAACTTACCCACAGACATAATAAGGCGATCCAGATTCTCCACCAGTATACAGTGATTACGCTAGACTTTTAATTTTCCAAACCGGTGGTGTGACGAAAGTGGTTCACGGAAACCGGTCAGGCACACGACCGTCTGTACTAATACTTGAGCTCTACTAGCAAGCACCCTTCCCGGTTTAGAACACGCACACACACACACACACACACACACACACACACACATTCTCTCTCTCTCTCTCTCTCTCTCCCCCTCTCTCTCTCCCCCCTTCCCCCATCTCTCCCCTCCCCCCCCCCCCCCCCTCTCTCTTTCTCCTTCCCCCCTCTCTCCCCTCCCTCCCCTCTCTCTCCCCCCTCATTCTCTTTCTCCTTCCCCCCTCTCTCCCTCCCCTCTCTCTCTCCTCCCCCCCCCTCTCTCTCTCTCTGTCAGTAAAGAGTGAGCCAGCATGGTTGCACCTTGGGGGTCTTAAGCTCAAAGCTAAAAACAAAAAACAAAAACAAAAATGTACCTACCAACCAAAGGGAAGCATGCAGATAACAAATATTTGCACTTTTTTTAAAAATTATTTTTTAACAGTTTCAGATTAACTTGCTTCTTTGGTTCAATTCCCCTTTAATTAAATGTTCAAGAAAGGAAACGTAATTTAACAGTCGGATCGTATGCAATGGTATAAAATTACAAAGAGCTACCAGCAGCAATAACGACACGGGTGCTGACAAAAACTAAAAACATAACAACAAGAACAAAACCAGATATAATGATGACAGTCGTGGCGTGGACAACCTGACCATGCACTGACCGTTGTAAACGGTGACGCTGTCGTAGACGCAGCCTGGCGCGGCCTCCAGGTCCATGATAACGGTGTCCATCCTCACCAAGTAGTCGTCGCTGGGTGCTTCCAGCAGCCACTGGCAATGGGAGTTGCTGGAGAGACAAAGAAAGACAGCTACATCACATGGCACCGACACGGGGACAGCCACATCACACAGCACAGACAAAGAAAGACAGCTACATCACATGGCACCGACACGGGGACAGCCACATCACACAGCACAGACAAAGAAAGACAGCTACATCACATGGCACCGACACGGGGACAGCCACATCACACAGCACAGACAAAGAAAGACAGCTAAAATTACATCACCAAGGGAACCCACCCCAAAAGACAGACAAAGAAAGACAGTACTCACATGGCCGGAAGGACAGCACATCACACAGCACAGAAAAAGAAAGAAGAATACATGGCACCGACACGGGGACAGCCACATCACACAGCACAGACAAAGAAAGACAGCTACATCACATGGCACCGACACGGGGACAGCCACATCACACAGCACAGACAAAGAAAGACAGCTACACCACATGGCACAGACACGGGGACAGCCACATCACACAGCACAGACAAAGAAAGACAGCTACATCACATGGCACCGACACGGGGACAGCCACATCACACAGCACAGACAAAGAAAGACAGCTACATCACATGGCACCGACACGGGGACAGCCACATCACACAGCACAGACAAAGAAAGACAGCTACACCACATGGCACAGACACGGGGACAGCCACATCACACAGCACCAGACAAAAAGAAAGACAGCTACATCACATGGCACAGACACGGGGACAGCCACATTACACAGCACAGACACGGAGACAGCTACACCATACAGCACAGACACGGGGACAGCTACACCATACAGCACAGACACACAAAGACAGCTACACCATACAGCACAGATACACAAAGACAGCTACACCATACAGCACAGACACGGAGACAGCTACAGAGACACGGAGACAGCTACACCATACAGCAGACACAAAGACAGCTACACCACACAGCACACACAAAGACATCTACACCACACAGCACAGACACACAAATACAGCTACACCATACAGCACAGACACGGAGACAGCTATTTCCTACAGTCCAAACATGGACCTAGCTACATCATACAACAGAAACATTCACATAGCTACATCATACAGTAGTTACATGGAGACCCCCACATCATACTGCAGCGTCGAGAGACTGCTTGGCTACAACACACTGCATAGCCACAGCTACATCATGCAGTGAAAACATGAGACAGCTAAGTGATACAGTAGAGACATGTAGATTGCTACATCACACAGCACGGGTATGGAGACAGCTAAATGATACAGCAGAGACATGGAGACAGCTACATCACACATCACGGGTATGGAGACAGCTAAGTATACAACAGAGACAGAGACTGCTACATCACACACACGGGTATGGAGACAGCTAAGTGATACAACAGAGACAGAGACTGCTACTCACACAGCACGGGTATGGAGACAGCTAAGTGATAAAACAGAGACAGAGACAGCTACATCACACATCACGGGTATGGAGACAGCTAAATGATACAGCAGAGACATGGAGACAGCTACATCACACATCACGAGTATGGAGACAGCTAAATGATACAACAGAGACAGAGCCTGCTACGTCATACAGCACGGGTATGGAGACAGCTAAGTGATACAACAGAGACAGAGACTGCTACATCACACATCACGGGTATGGAGACAGCTAAGTGATACAACAGAGACAGAGACTGCTACATCACACATCACGGGTATGGAGACAGCTAAGTGATACAACAGAGACAAAGACTGCTACGTCACACAGCACGGGTATGGAGACAGCTAAGTGATACAACAGAGACAGAGACTGCTACGTCACACATCACGGGTATGGAGACAGCTAAGTGATACAACAGAGACAGAGACTGCTACGTCACACAGCACGGGTATGGAGACAGCTAAATGATACAACAGAGACAGCTACATCACACAGCACGGGTATGGAGACAGCTAAGTGATACAACAGAGACAGAGACTGCTACGTCACACAGCACGGGTATGGAGACAGCTAAATGATACAACAGAGACAGCTACGTCACACAGCACGGGTATGGAGACAGCTAAGTCATACATCAGAGACATGGAGACAGCTACATCACACAGCACGGGTATGGAGACAGCTGACACAGCAGAGACAGAGACTGCTACAGCACACAGCACAGGTATGGAGACAGCTAAGTGACACAACAGAGACAGCAGAAACTGAGACTGCTACATCACACAGCACAGGTATGGAGACAGCTAAGTGACACAGCAGATACATAGAACGGTTACATCGCACAGCACGGGTATGGAGACAGCTAAGTGACACAACAGAGACATGGAGACAGCTACATCATACAACGCAAACCTATGGATTGTTACGTCATACAACAGAGACATGAAGACAGCTACATCATGCAGAAGAAACATGGAGACAACAACAAATTATGCAACACATACCGGAAGAAAGAAGAAGAAAAAAAGAAGAAGAAAAAATACTATACCACACAACGCAGACATAAAATAGTGAAGTAGTCCTACTGGTTTTCGATGTTGTTTTCGGAAGTAAATTGCAGTGCAAGTTTCACACACACACACACACACACACACACACAAGAAGGAGGGAGTGTGTGTGTGTGTGGGGGGGGGGGGGGGGGTTCAGAGAGGGACAGACTCACCTGGGATATCTGTCTGGATAATCTGGTGAGCTGAATGTCCTGAGCGTTGTATCGGCATACAGAGTTTTGGTTTGGCCATTTAGACATTGTGCCTCGACCCCTGAAATTCAAAGGAAAAGAAATCCGCCTTGGCTTGGGCTGTGTCACAACACACTGACACCAGCAAGAATGCCAAGGCTTGGGCTGTGACACAAAACACTGACACCAACAAAAACACCAAGGTTTGGGCTGTGACTCAATACATTGACACCAGCAAGAAAGCCAAGGCTTGGGCTGTGGCACAATACATTGACACCAGCAAGAACACCAAAGCTTGGGCTGTGACACAGTACATTCACACTAGCAAGAACACCAAGGCTTGGGCTGTCACGACACACTGACACCAGCAAGAACACCAAGGCTTGGGCTGTGCATTTCAGACCATGACACCAGCAAGAACACCAAGGCTTGGGCTGTCACGAGACACTGACACCAGCAAGAACACCAAGACTGTGTCACAACACACTGACACCAGCAAGAACACCAGGGCTTGGGCTGTGTCACAACACATTGACACCAGCAAGAACACCAAGGTTGGGCTGTGTAAACAACACAATGACACCAGCAAGAACACCATGGGTTGGGCTGTGACACAACACACTGCACCAGCAAGAACCCCAACTGGCATGTCAACTTGACACCACAAAAACCCCAAGGGTTGGGCTGTGTCACACACAATGACCCCAGCAAGAACCCCAAAGGGTTGGGCTGTGTCACAACAAAATGACACCAGCAAGAAACCAAGGCATGGGCTGTGTCACAACACATTGACACCAGCAAGAATACCAAGGCCTGGGCTGTGTCACAACACATTGACACCAGCAAGAACACCAAGGCCCTTGGGCTGTGCCACAACACAATGACACCAGCAAGAACAACAAGACTTGTGCTGTGTCACAACATCCAAACACACAAAAGATTCAAAAGAACGCTTATTTATGACACAGACACACAATCTGCAAATTTTCGGGGTAAGTCTCTTCGTCAAGCTACAAAACGACACTTAATAGTTAAACGGTTCAAAACGATAAAAAATGGGGGGGTTATACAATAGCGTTTCTGTGTTTGCAGTCGCATAACATCATAGTTGAAGGCAAAAAGCAGGTGTACTCAATGAATCATACCTTCACGCGAGCAGTTCTTCTCTGAACTTCAAAGCATAAAATGTATACATTGCTGCTTTTCTAGAAACAAAAGTAGATGGGGTTTCGAGCAATTGGTTGAGAGCACGTGGCATTTCTGTAAACTCAGCAATATATTTTTGTCTGATGGCTGAATAAACTGGACAGTGAAACAGGAAATTACTTTCATCTTCCAAGAGGCCTGGACAGAAGCTGCAGTTCTTGTTTGTAACATTATCAGATCCATAACGTTTGTTTACTTTTAGTTCATTGATTCCAAAACGCAGTCTTATCAGAGTATCCCTAAAAAAATTAATTGTTATATCGTTCAGGTATTTTTCTGCTGCGTGGATTGACTTGAAACTACGACAGGTGGAAAATCTGTCACTATTGGATATTTTCGTGTGCCATTCTTCTTGAAAGCGTTCGACCATTTTTCTTTTGAATGCAGAAAGAAATGAAGATTCGTTTGCTACTCCATTTGTCCAAGCATCCTGAAAACCATATGATTCTAAACAGTGTTTGATATTTCCTGCCCAGTTTCCGGTGCTGTTGGAGGCATGTATGTCTAAGTCGTTTTCTAGCATGGTCAACGTTTGCTTTGGGAACCTTGTCATGGGCATTTTTCGGAGTTTCAGCCAGTACCTGAGGGAGCTAATCGTACTTTCTATGTACAAAGGATATGGTCCTGTATCACCGTATACCATGTGGTTTGGTGTTTTATTGCTGACACATAGCAGTCTTGTGCAAGCAAAAAGATGAGCTGCTTCAATGGCTGACACTCTCGTTGTTCCACGTATTTCTGACGCATATAACAGCATCGGCTTAATCTGAGCGTCAAAAAGTTGAAAAAATACTGTTGTATCTAAACTCCCGAGCGACCACATTGTTTTCATTAGATCTAAAATTTTACCTTTTGCTTTGCTGGCGTATTCTTCACATGAAGAATTTGTTGATAATTTTGTTGTCAAGGTGTACCCAAGATACTTATAGCTGTTAACTATTTCCAGTTTACTGCCATTAAAAAACCCAATTTTTCTCCCGAAGCAATGTGGCCCCCCTTTCTAAAAATCATTACTTTTGTTTTGTCTAAATTAACAGTCAAGCCCAAAGAGTCAGAAGCTTTCTGGAGATTACTGATCTGGGTTTTGCAGACCTGCCGGTGTAGAGGAAACTAGCACAACATCGTCTGCAAATAACAGTAGAAATATTTTCAAGCCCTGGGAGCAAGAATGCCGTGTCTACCATTTTGTCGGACAAAATCAGCAACCTCGGATATGAGGAGAGAGAAAATCAACGGGCTAAATAAGCACCCCTGCTTCACCCCAAGAGAACAGTCGAAGAACTCAAATACTAGCACCCCATCTTACACATGCCTGGACAGATGAATACATGGACTTTAACATATTTACCATTTTCGATGAAGTTTTCAGTTTTTGCAGTGATTCCCATAATTTCTCACGATCAACTGTATCAAAGGCTTTCTTGTAGTCAATAAAAGCTACATATACTTTGCCTCCTCGCTTGTTGTTTAGTTTCTTTTTCACCATTGTAACAAGTGTAAATATATGGTCAATTGTAGAGTATCCCTTACGGAATCCTGCCTGCTCTTTGCAAAAAGTTTCTTCCTTTTCTGCCCATGTGTAAAGTCTCTTATTCAAAACTGCTGTAAAAACTTTACTAACAATGCTTAATAAGGAAATCCCTCTATAATTGTCTGGAATTTTGTCATCACCTTTTTTGAACAGAGGTATAATCACAGATTTGCACCAATCTGAGGGAAAAACGTTCATATCGTACAGTTTGTTAAATAGTTTTGTAAGGAAAGGGGGCGACAATATTTTCAGAATATTTAAGAAATTCTCCACAAATTCCATCTAATCCAGAGGCTTTCCTTGCTTCAAGTTTCTAACAGCCTGCCGAACTTCTTGCTCTGTAACTGGGTCATCTAACTCAGGAATATGGGTTACATTTGCTTCACTCTCAGTGCCAGGCTGCGATTCAGATGTACTTTCTTTACTAGGTACCTCCGTACTTTTATTACTGAGGACGTTTTGGAAGTGATCTTTCCATGTACCAATACTTATTTCTGGCTGTTTAGTTTTCCTTTGTCTTGCCCTTCGGACGGTGTCCCAAAATTTAGAACTGTTTCGCTTATTGTCAAACAATGCTTGGTGAACTGAAGTTTTGTATTGTTGTTTCTTTTCTTTGACAGTTGATTTGTACTCAGCTCTTTTCTGTTTATAGATTAGTTTGTCTACATCTGCCATGGTCCTCTTAAAACGATTCAGGGCTCGTCGAGCAGCACGCTTTTTCGTCACGCACTCACGGTCGAACCACTTGTTTGGTCTCGTTCAGCACCAGTTTTGAAACAGGTCGTGCGTGTCATGCATTCGGCAGCGTGCAATACAGTGTCGTTAAAAAAAATTCTGAGCTGATTCGACGCTAGTTTCCAAGAGGCCAAAAGCTTCCTGAACACTTTCTTTGGATGTTTCAGAATTTATGGCCTCATGGAATTCTTCTGCTTTTTCTTGGTCCCATTTAATCTTTGTCCTACTTTCTCTTTTAGTTTCTTTGGCACTTTGTTCTTGCAGTAACCGTTTGCTATCTATGCTGAGCTGTATAGGCATGTGGCTGTTTCCACTCGGCTACCAACCTCAAAATGCATGTCAGTTTTACAAACAAAATCTGATGACACAACACAGGAGTCGATCACACTATTACCCTGCTCAGATATAAAGGTAAAGCACCCGTCCACATCTCCACTGTGGTTTCCATTCAATGGAATGCAATGAAACATTTCGCAAAAATCTATCAACACCTTTCCGAACTGGTTTGTGTTTTTGTCTTGTGATTTCCTTGTGCTGTCCCTGCCAATTCCATTTCCAAGTAAATCGGTTTCGTCATCCGTCAGAAAATCCCATTCCCCAATACGCGCATTTAAGTCGCCACACAACACACAACATTAAATAAGCACCTTCTCCAGTCTGGTATAAATTAAGAAGAAAGTCCTCCAAATGGTGAATACTGCAGTTCGTGTCACTCTGTTTGTAATATGGACTTTGGTATGGTGGAATATACACTGCAACGAAAATCAAGTCTTTATCTAGCCCTACAGCAGCTTTTGATATTTTGATACATATCATATTATGATAAGAACACTCGATAGGTGTGACAAAAGGCATGAATGACTTGTCAGTGAAAACAGCGACACCTCCGGACCTCCTGCCACGTGCAGAAAGTTTGGGTGGCCGGAGAGTAAGCACGTGGTGATTTTCAAAATGTGTGCTGAAGTCGAAGAGTGTGCTTGTGAATGTTTCAATGGCACAGAAAATGTCAAAGGACTTAACGTAGCTGACGAAATCTGGTTCACTGACTTTAGTCACACGGTTTTCAACATTCCAAGAAGAAATTTTGACACGTTTCTGTCTCGGTTCGCTTGTTCTAGGAGTACCACTAACCTCTTTATCCTCACCTCTGGGAATTGCTGTCTTTGGGTCTCGGCCTGTTTGCTACTTTTTTGTCAGATTGTCTTTCGTCGTCTGCCAGGCTGACTGCAGACTTGTCTGCCGGGTACACACACTCTTGCGGGGCAGTGATGCGCTCCGTGTTGCACGTGTCTCTGCCCCAGACACTGAGCTGCTTCTGACCTGCGCTGTTTGGGGCCGTGCGTCTCGTGCATGAACTGGGGAATCCCCACCGACGTGTTGTGGTGGTTGAGACACACTTGCGTGGTCTTCCACTGTCTGTGTTGGTGTGTCTTTCGATGGTGTTGCGATTTGGCGTGGTGGACTTTTCACCGCATCGGCGTAGGTGTTGCGGTCGGGAGCTTCGTCCGTGTTTTCATGTGTGTGTTTCTGCTGCTCCTCTGCCTCTTGCCCGCTGTCGGTGTGGTCCGTCGTCTCTCTTGTCCGCTGTCGGTGTGGTCCGTCGTCTCTCTTGTCCGCTGTCGGTGTGGTCCGTCGTCTCTCCTGGGTCCCCACTCTGGACCTGGTCTTCCGTTTCTACTTGTGCCTGTTGCAGCGTTGTTGTCACGGGTTGTTCTGCCGTTTGCTGCCGGTCTTCACTTGCCGACTGCTGCACTGTCGTCGTCGGTTCTTCTGGTAGTCGCTGTTGCTGGTCTGTTGCTGCTGTCGAGTCTGCTGGACGTGGGTGATCCTCTCCCGCTGCCGTGGCCTCTGGAAGCGCTTGCTGCAAGGAGCGCACGCCTGCAGATGCTGTCGTGTCGAGTGTGGCAGTGTCCGGTGGAGAGGCAGCCCTCTGGGGGACTGCGGGGTCTGGCACTGTGATGGACGTTCCGTCATGAGGGGTTGAGGTGGCGTGGTCGACAGAGAGGTTCTCCTGGGCTAACATGGGGGGTGGATTAACAGGGGTGGTGAGGTCACTGGGCCAGAATGCACGAGGGACGTTGTGTGCCATGCAGTACTGCTCCGTCGTGTAGAGCCAGTCGTAGTCCTCTGTTGAGGCTGGGATGTAGCTTGCTGCTCCTTGGAGGTGTCTATCGCCTTCTCCACCGTCTCTGGTGTTGTAGGGGACCGAGGCATGGCTGTAGCGTTGATCTCAGTGTTGTCTTCTGGAATCGTCGGGTAGGTGAGGGTGCCGTGGTGGGGCTAGGTCATGCATCCCGCCACGTCTGCTTTGTGTGTTCCGTTGACTGTTCCTGTCTCCAGCATCGGTGTTGTGTTGTTCAGTGTCGCTTCCTTGGCGGTATCGATGGTCGTCACTGGGGAAGTAGTCGTAGTCTTTGAGACGGCGTTGGCGTGGGGCGTAAGACTGTTGTCTTTCCTCGTGGAGCTGGTCCGTCTCGTCGCCCTTGCGGGTTGCGTGTCGGTTTGGGTGTCTGTCCGTGTAGTCCTCGCGCCGGTCGTTTTCAACGTGCAGTCTGCCGTTTTTGTAGTAGGCCACTTTGCCTTGCTCTTTGTAGTGCTGCAGTTGGTCTCTTTGTCTCGGTGTCAGGTCGGCTGCTACCCTGATGCCCTTCTTTCTCATTTCTTCTCGGAGGTGCCTGTCTCGAAGAACCGACCCCCTCCGCGATTGAAAGTGACTATCAGTGGGCGTGTGTGCTGCCGTGACGTTTTGTGAACTTGACCGATACGGTGTGTTCCTTCGATGTCGTCGTGTTTCCACGTCCTGCTCGACGAGAAGTAGTTCAAGGTGGCCAGCAGCTCGTCTACATCGGCTCTGTCGTCCCCTGGTGTGGGCTCGAACATTCCAAGGAATTTGAGATTTCTTTGCCTGGAGGCGGTTTCTCGTTGTTCCATTTCTTTCTCTAGTCGGTCCAGTCGAGTGTGGGCTTTGACTCTGTCTTCTAACAGTTCATTGATATCCCATCGATCCTCTTGCGTTTCGTGTTTCAGTCTGGTCACATCCTCTTCGATTCTCATCAGGGTCTGGCCGAGTCTGTGGAAACTTTCCTCCATCTGTCTGCTGAGTGTTGCACTCTGTTGGTGCAGACAATGGAGAATCTGCGAGAAGCGTGTATCGATGTTTTCTTGTGCTGCCTGCATGAAGGTGCTGCAGTTCCCGTCACAGGGCCCCGGGTTAGGTTCCACATCCATGCACCTTGTCAACAGAAGTACTGAGAGACAGTACAACACCGATAGCGAAACACATACAGTCCATGAGAAAAGCTCACAGTTCACACACCTACCGTGTACTTCCTTCTTCCGTGTTGCTTGCCTGTACTAACTGTCACTTTACTGTCCAAAATACGTAGAAGTGTAGAATGAAATTTACCAATCCCGATCCGGTGTGCTTTACTGGTGTTTGGCATCCTGTTTTTGGAGTAATCAACTTCATCAATCGAGATTAATTAGCAAAAAAACGCTGATTTCTTGTAGCAGTCCACAAAAAGCGTCTTGACTCAGCGATGACAACAGTTCACCCCCCGAGAGAGAGAGACAGAGAGACAGACAGACAGACAGACACAGACAGACAGACAGAGCGTGCTGAGCTTTGGAATACAGATTCATGGGAAGAAAAAAGAAAGGTTAAGGTGGGTTGGGGTTAGTGGATCCGACCTTAGAAAAGGAAGGTTTCTAGTTCCAAGCATTTTTGTCGCAACACATTGACACTAGCAAGAACGCCAAGTCTACTTTAAAGTAAAAGTCCAAGGTTTTTAAGTATGCAAAATGACCATCGAAATGATTGACAAATGAGTCACTAGTTTCAGATTTAATTAAATAAAATTTAAAAAAATGTTTAATTGGGTTTTTAATCGATTTTATTTTCTGTAGGCTGGCACTCGTCGGTTCTCCATCAGTCACGTGACTTTCCCGGCAGTGACGTCAGTCTGGGGAGTCAGTGCGGTTGCCATCTTAGGTTCTTCAGTAAACTGTGTATGCGTGTGGTCGACAAAAAAGTTAACTATGCCGGCCTACTGTGTTGCCGCGAACTGTAACAATTCGTAGACGACCCCAGGTATAACAATGCACGAGCTCCCGCGTAATCGACCCGCAGTGAGGCGAAAGTGGATTAAATTTATACAGTTCAAACGAGCTGACTTTCTTGCTGCGCCGCCTCACGCCCATTTGTGTAGCGAGCACTTCAGTGAGTGCGATTTTGCAAACCCCATGGAATACCGCATGGGGTTTGCTTCGAAGCTGACACGATGTTCCGGTACTCTTTCAAAATCCTGCCTGACAGGCTCAACTTGAACTGATACGGCTGTATCCTCGTGGGTCTCTCGGGCAAAGCATCAGTTTCGTCTTCGGAGCTTGAGTTGGCCATTTTGCAGCCACTCCCCAGAGTGACGTAGTAGGCATATGGTCACGTGATTTGGGCGTCATGGCGACGTTTTCGGTACGACAGAAAATGCCTTTTTTCCTGCATTTATAACCCTCAGATCACAGTTTCACCTACATCATCGTTCTCAGCGAGCTTTAACGGAAATCGTGTCGAAAATCACCCCTAACCTTGGACTCCAATACCGCATGGGGTTTGCTTCGAAGCTGACACGAAAGGTCTTGTCCTTTAAATGTTCTAATGCGCTGCGCAGTTATGTAGGTACTACTATATTCAGTCATGATGAACGCCTTGCATAACAGCATCCAGCCTCCAGAAACAGAGATAAAATCCTTCGAAGACGGCGTGTGGCTGCCCATGTGGCTAGGTAGTAAACAAATATATGTGACACACGCAATTAAACACACACACACACACACACACACACACACACACACACACACACACACGCACGTACACACAAACACACACACAACAAACAAACAAACAAACAAACACACACAAACACACAAACAACACAACACACACACACACACACACAACACACACACACATATTCTCTCTCTCTCTCTCTCTCTCTCTCTCTCTCCTCTCTCTCTCTCTCTCTCTCTCTCTCTCACAACACACACACACACACACACACACACACACTCACACACACACACATGCTCTCTCTCTCTCTCTCTCTCTCTCTCTCTCTCTCCTCTCTCTCTTCTCTACTCTCTCTCTCTCTCACACACACACAACACACACACACACAT
>JABMCL010002476.1:375000-397500 GCA_018857735.1 Alviniconcha marisindica | reverse complement strand
CGTCCCGCAGTTCTCACAGTGTCACACATCCATGAAGCTTGATTTCGCTGTCCGTCTCGTAGTTCTCACAGTGTCACACATCCCTGATGCTTGTCTTGGCTGTCCGTCCCGCAGTTCTCACAGTGTCACACATCCCTGATGCTTGTCTTGGCTGTCCGTCTGGCAGTTCTCACAGTGTCACACATCCACGAAGCTTGACTTCACTGTCTGTCTCGTAGTTCTCACAGTGTCACACACCCCTGATGCTTATCTCGTCTGTCTATCTCGTAGTTCTAAATGCCTGAAGTGTCACACTGTCCCGCCCTGTAGTTTTCATTGCCGGCATTGTCACACACACACAGCTCCCTTGAGTCTTCCTCGCTGTTCCGTCTCTTTGTTCTAACAGCCCACATCGGTGAGGCTTTTCTTCTTTGCAGGGGTGTGCAGAAAATATTGGGTTGGTCAGGAGAAATGGCTAATCGGCACAGACAGTGTCAGTATTGGCATGACCCGACAGGTCATTCTCAGTAGAGCTTTTCACTAGGTATGCTGGAGTTCTATCGACTTAAAGCCAACCCCACACACTTCCAACAGCCCCTAGCTACTTTCAACGATCGTGTAACTTCCAGCTCACGTGGTCAGGCGTGACGTCAGGTGTTCTTGCCAATAGGCTGCCGACGGGTGCAGTAAGCATCACGTTTCCGGTGGCTGTCATCAGCACCACAGTGTTTGCTCGCTTACGTGGCAGAGTCTGCCGTAAAGGCCAGTGTTCTGTGCACAGTCGCAGACATTCTATCGACAACGGACTGCAGTCTCGCGGATCGGACAGGTGCCACGCCCCATTCCGGTGGTTGTTTGACGGTAGCGAGAGAAGAGAAGCACGTGCAATCAAATCTCGTGCTGTCTGTCGCTGCTGGGGTTTATTACGGGTTTATTGCAACATGATTAGCTTTGCAGTTTTACAAAGCCCCCCCCCCCCCCCCCCCCCCCCACCACCGCCACCCCTCCCCCTCTCTCTCTCTTTGTCTCCCTTTCTCTATCTCGCGTACGCATTGATACACACTCACGCACGTACGCACGCACCCCCCCTCCCACCCACCCACCCACACACGCACACACACTGATGACATGCACGCGCGTTCGCTTGCTCGCGCATACACACAGAGAGGATTAATAAATGAATGAATAAACATTATTTTACGAGGGTAGTGGAGAAGACGAGAGAGTGTGTGTGTGTGTGTGTGTGTGTGTGTGTGTGTGTGTGTGTGCGTGCGTGCGTGCTTTCAAGAAAAAGCTATTTATTACTTTCGTGGGCCGGTTTGGCCTAGCGGCGAGGCGTTAGGCTGGTAAACGGAGGGGCCTCGGTTCGAATCCGCTTCAGCTCTCCTTTCTCTTCAAAAGTTGTGGTCTGTGGCACTGTCTTGTGGCTTTGTCCCTCACACTACATTAAAATGGCTCTCATCGCTGCCCATCTTAGTGCAGGAGTCATTCTGGTGGTGACAGTGTAGCGATTGGTATATAATCTCCCTCTTCCCCCACCTCCATACCCCCTCCTTCCCCCCTTCTCCCTGTCCCTAATAAGCCTAATGGTTTCTCAGTGTGGACGTTAAGCACCATGTTTACTTGCTATTTATTATCAGAGCTCAGGAGCTGTGTGAAAGTCGAGGTGGACGTCCTGGGCTCCCGTCCCTAATAAACCTACGGTTTCTGTGGACGTAAAGAAACACTTCATCCAACTATTTATTAGGACAAAACACAACATGCGAATTTTTCGGGGTAATCCCTTTTATCAAGCTAGACTGAAAACGACACTCAAACAACAGTTAGTTGTCTTAGCTCTCCATCTCATTTTTCATCGATTTTCACAGCTTAACTGTTGTTGAAGTGACGTTTTCTAGCTTGTAAAGGGGATTAGCTCGAAAATTCGCATATTTTGTCCTAATAAATAGCATTCTTTTGAACCTTTTATGTGTCTGGATCTTGTTCTGGAACTCGCCGCTAGCAGTCACACTTGTTTAAGATTTTTCAGTGTAGCGATTACATTTTTCAAAAAGCTGAACTCGTGGCGCAAACGTTATCTTGCCATTCTCGGTCCGTGCTCCAACTTCTACACGAATACACCGTAGCCACATTGGTCACACAGGAAAGCAAACTCCAAGTACTGGTTTACGACATCCTTCTGGAGGAAGGTGCCGGAAAGCGATGCTGGGAGTGTGACAGGAAGGCCTGTGTCAAAACCTGCAGATCAGGCGTTTCTCGTTTGGTCATGCCGGCTGAAGTTGTTGGTGTTTACACCGACAGAGATCCGTGGCCATGTAGGACGAAACCCAAGAGACCAGTGGTTGCAGGTTGAAACTGATTGTAGTCTCAATTTGCAGATGATACAGAACTGGTTGGAAAACTTAGTAATGACGAAGATGTAATATTACCACAAGCAGATTGAAAACTTTGTGAATTGGTGTGATAAAAATTACTTGTATTTGAATGTTTCCAAAACGAAAGAGGTGTGCATTGATTTTAGGAAGAATCAAAGATGCCCCAAACCAATCTACATTTAAAGAAGCAGTGGAGAGAGTAGATACATATAAGTACTTAGGTGTGGTTTTTGATAGTAAATTGAACTGGAAAGAGAACATCAACTCTGTGCTGAAAAGCGTGAACTCGTGAATGTATTGCATGAGAAAGCTGAGATCATTTGGAGTAAATTCAAATAAATGCTAGTAACTTTTTATAATGCTGTAATATGTAGTATTATTATGTTTGGTTCTGTCTGTTGGGGTGGGAATATTTCAAAATTAGATAGAGGGAGGTTGGAAAAGATTGTAAAAAAAAAAGCAGGTCATATTGTGGAAAAGCCACTGGACAGTTTTAAGACTTTACATGAAAAGAGACTGTACAAAAAACTAATGCAAATATTAAACGACCATACACACCCAATGAGACACTACTTGACAGCAGATGTAGCAACAGGAGTGGAAGATTTTAACTTCAGAGAACAAATACAAACTGTTATAAAGCCTCGTTTTTACCCTCAGCTCTGTCAGTTTTTAATGAAAATTATACCGGTCATTAACTGAGTGTGCGCATGCATCAAGACGTCTGTTGAGGATGATAGCTTTCTAAGTGAGGGTTGTGGCTGTGTGAACCTAATGATTTTTGTTTGAGAGTTTTTACGTTTTGGTTTGACAGAGAAAGCATTATTCCAGGAAATTTTGGGTTTGCTATTAGTGTATGCAGATTGAGAGAAAGGGGGCGTATGTCTAAGAGCGTGTATGTGCCTGTGTGTGTGTTTAATAACTTAGAATTATTGAGATATGTTCTTCGTTGTGCGATCGAACGACAGCTTTAATTTCCAGCAGGGATGAATAAAGTACATATTCAAAATAATATTGTTATTGTTAATCTGGATTTAAAAATAAAAATTCACCTGGGTACACATAACAACACAAAGACACACGGACACAGACATCCATATAGACACACACACACCACACACACATGCCCACACACACACACACGCACAAGTAAGCAAGCAAGCAAGACATAAAAGCAAAGGCATAAACAGATGACTGCAACGCTTATTTTTTCTTTTCTTTTTACTAATACAGTTGGGTTAATTTACACATTAACTGATTGCTATGTGCATGGGTTCGGCCAATAAAATGGATTTGGTCGCTCAAGCGTTGAAAAACATAAACATTTGTATCTTGATCACAGTGACAGTAAATTACACCTGGTCAGGGAAGGGGGGGAGGGGAGGGGGTTAGTATGTGACGCATCTTGACAAAGTGACAAATTTGTAACAGTTTGATTTTAATGCATAGTGAATTTGATACTATGATTTACAAATTTACATTGTAGATTTTTCTCAATAATACTGAAGGATTTACCAAACAAAACAAACGAGAAACACCCATACCACACTTCATCATGACCCATGCAGAAGTTTGTGTTTTTTTAAGAAGAAGAACAAAGTGGCTTGCCAATCAACAGCATACAAATAAGAAGGTTTTGAAGAGTATTACCTGCACACAAGGCTAATGGTAGTGATCCACAGCAAAGGCTTACCAGGAACAGCAGTCAGTATCGCTTGATAATAAAGCACAACATCAGTCAACAAAGACTTGGTAATAAAGGACAACAGGTAACAGGTGTGATGTAACTGACAACTGATAACAAAGCACAATATCAGTCAACAAAGACTTGGTAACAAAGGGCAATAGATAACAGAGGTGTGATAATGAATGACAACAGACAACAAAGGCTTGGTGACAAAGGACAGGTGACAAACAAGGCTTGGTGACAAGAGACAACCCACAACGAAGGCTTGGCTCTTCTGCATCTGTACAGTGTCCAACTTGAACATTCTGAAGACTCTGGCACCATCAGTGCTAGCTGGGTTATTTCGGTGCTTCCATAATCCCCCAAATTCTGACTCGGCCTACAGGATCTTCAGCATGCATAGGTGAACTTTTTGCATGCACATATACACAGGGGACCTCGATTTATAGTCTATTCCAAACCAACTCTCCCTTATGAAAAACTACAGATACCAGGCTTGATACTGAAGGAAACAGGCAGTGCAAGTATGATGATAACAAAGGACAACAGACAATGAATGATAATGAAGGACAACAGATGATATATGCTTAATAACAAAGGACAATTACAGACAACAAAGGCCACATAATGAAACACAACAGATGACTAGGACTGACAACAAAGAATGACAGATGACAACAGCCAGCTAATGAAGGACAACAGACAGCATAGGCCAGATGACAAAGGTCTACAGACAACAAAAGCTTGCTGATAAAAACAAAGGCTTGCTAATAACAAAGGACAACAGACAACAAAGGCTTGCTAATAGATTTTTTTTTAAAGCACAAAAAAGGCTTGATGATAACTAAAAACAAAGGCTTGATGGTAACAAAAGACAACAGACAACAAAGGTTTACTGACAGATATAAAAAAGGACAACAAAGGCTTGATGATAACTAAAAACAAAGGCTTGATGGTAACAAAAGACAACAGACAACAAAGGCTTACTGACAGATATTTTTAAAAAAAAGGACAACAAAGGCTTGATGATAACTAAAAACAAAGGCTTGATGGTAACAAAGGACAACTAACAACAAAGGCTTGATGATAACAAAGGACAACAGACAACAAAGGCTTGATGATAACAATGGACAAGAGAGAGAGGGGGAAAAATGGCGTGATGACAACAAAAGACCAGAAACAACAGAGGCTTGATGATAATGAAGGGCTGTTATTTCAGCCAGACAATGATGGGCAACAGACAACAAACATCATCCTTTCAGTTAACAGTCTGGCAGGTCGCACTAACAGAGCCACACTGGCTGCTGCATGGTGGAGGGGGGGGGGGGAGGCTTTTAATCATTGCAAACATCAACAAGTTTTCACAACATTTGCCACACGGCGGGGCTGGTGAGAGAAATGGGGGAGGTGGGGACAGCTGGGGTGGGGGGAGGGGGGGGTGATAACTGGGGGGAGGTGGGGACAGCTGGGGGGGGGGAGGGGTGATAACTGGGGGGAGGTGGGGACAGCCGGGGGGGGGGGGGGGGCGGTGATGACTGGAGGGATGGTGGTTAACAACAGGGAGGTTATGAAAACTGGAGGGTGGGGGGGGGGGGGGGGGCAAGTTTTATACACATAATATTTCTTCTTCTTTTTTTCCTGGAGAGCAGAGGCACTTTTCCACAAATGCACGATGCAATGCTAACTAGAGGATGGGGCCACTATGGACGTTCCTGTCAGCTCCATCCTCTTGATCTCCGCTGTGATCTGCGTCAGGTCTTGGACAAAGGTCTGGATCTGAAAACACCAACACAGGCATTAGCTACAGACACTGCTTGCACAGCTCATTCACTGCAGTCCGATACACCAAACAAGCTGGCCTCAAACAGCAAACACTCAAGACGAAGGCACACAAAGTGTATCACACCTGAGCAGGACCCTACCTGATATAGCAAACTACAAAGTGCTATGTACACAGATCATACGCCCCCACAACGTGTATTTCTAAACAAAATACTGTGGTCAAGAACTTTAAATACCCATATATATATATATATATATATATATATATATATATATATATATATATATATATATAGATGATATATATACATATGCAGAAGGAATTCCCAAATATGGGAGGGCGTCTGGGAAGGTAAAAGGCATGACAGCGAAGGAGTACTGCACAGATAATAACCAGAAATAAAGGGAAACAAACTGCGAATAACTTTGAAAGCCAAGCACACAAAATAACAGGAAGAATAAATGCTCGACTGACCAACAGAAGAGGTCAAGCAAAAATCAAACTCATACAACACTTAATTTGAAAACTTTTAACTGAAATGGTATGTGGAAAGAAAAAAAACTGCAGATGTTTCAGTTCCTGGCACAATTGAATATACATAAAATTCAACTTTGAAGGAGAATCTGAAAGAACCAAAAACAAGCAGAGTAAAAACGCTTCAGCAACAAAAACATCAACAATAACAACAGCACTAACAACAACAATAATCTGGTGATAAACAACTCTCTGTCAAAACAAATGATTGTGTTCTCATTACCTGACTTTTAATTAAAACTGACACGCTTTAACAGTGTGAATTGGAAATCAGTACAGAGATCTCATTCAAACTTACTGACAGGAAACACTCATTCTTTCTTTCTTTCTTCCTTTTTCTTCTTCTTCTCAATGTAGTCATCCCAGCTGAATTTCTACGGACCAGAGTCTAGATGTGCAACTTTTTGAGAAAAGGTTTTGGGGGACTTCTGCAGATTAATTTTAGAACACCGTTTTTCCATTCTCATTGTTACTGTGGTCGCCATTGTTTTCAACAAGGGCATGTTAAACCAGTAGTACATGGGACCCTGGTTTTTATTCTCACCAGACGACCAGCCATTAAGCCCTGAACATCACTGTAAAGTGATAACATGCTGGTGACGCTGCCATTGTCCACTCATTGTTTACTGAAAATTTATTTTCCACACAATGTCCCAGAGCTGTTTCCATGAAAATGGCTGCCTTTAGTGACAAAGTAAGATAACAGTGCATACAATCTCAGACTAATATTCCACTGTATTTTATATAAAACAAAAAGAACAATCATTGATTTATTAAAACAAAAAGAGCAAGTTAAAGACAGAGGCTTCAAACAGGAGGGCTTTCACGTCAAAACAGTCTCTTTTCTGGTCTTGAAAGGTAGGCAAACACAACTGCAACAGGTATTTTAAAAATAAATTTAAAAAAGAAAGGGAAAAGCCAAAACAGAACAAGGGGTTTCAAACTGGAGGGCAATCAATCACATCAAATCAGAGGTTTGTTTTCATTTTTGTCAGGAAGGGAGGCAACTGAAAATTAAAAGATGCACACAAGAAGAAAGGAAGTTTTTAAAAAAAAACGCGAGATTTCAAACAGCAGGATATTCACACAAGAAGGGGAAAAAAGTTGAATACTGAAGGCACAAGAAATAAATCAATAATAATAATAACAATGAGGCTTGTAATGTGCTGATTCCAAACTAAACAATACAATAGGGGGGGGGGGGGGGGGGGGGGAAGGTGAAGAAAGGCAGCTGAACATACAGGTTCACACACAACTGGAAAAAGGGAAGGGAAAAAAAAGAAACAACCAAAATAAAAACACAGGAGAGCATCCACACAAGAAATAATTAAATAACCAAAGTGGTTACCCAAAACAAACAAAAAACCAAAAAGGATGAAACTGGAAAAAAATGGCTGGGTTAAAAACCACACATCTACCAGGGAGAGAACATAAAAAGCTGTATACTGGTGCAGTGCCGAAACAAGCACGGCAGCAGTCACTCTCCCTGATCGGGCTCATGCTGTGTGGAGCCAGTGCCGTGTACTGAAACTGACTCGGAGCGTAACAGCTCTACCATAACCAACTGCATGTCAGTCGCGTAATAGTGGATCTGAAATTAACACAGTATTTGAATTGTAATGCTGGACCCAAAATGCAGTAATCTGATCAAAATGGTGGATTTTCTATGCACTAATTCAACAGTAACAGAGGATCTGAAATGAACTGATGTAACCAGTGAACCACAGTGGTGCATCTCAAATGTGGTGATCCAATTGTAACAACAGTTTCAAAATGCAGTTCTCCCATCACAATTGTGGTTCTAAAATGCAGCAATCTGACTGCATCAATGGATCTAAAAAAAATTGTAATCCACTTTTAATAATGGTTCTGAAATGCAGTAGTCTGTTCCGAATGGTGGATCTGAAATACAGTAATACAATCGTAACTGCAGACCTCAAATACAATTATTAATCATAATAGTAGCTCTGGAATGCAATAGCCAATCTCAATGGTGGATACAAAGTGTGGTAATATGATAGCAATGGTGGATCTGAAAAGCAGCATTCCAATCCACAATATGGCCCCAATAAGAGCTAGGCTATTCACACTGTCGTTATTGGCATCTCTAGCGCAAACATCAGGGCAAAAGCAAAATGTGTGCTGTCTTATGAGTCCTGTATCAGGATTACTTCTAGCAGTGATAACCTTCACAACATGACAAACTCCAGGTCTCAAATCCCCAAAGTCAGAGTGCAGCTGTCAAAGTGGCGGGTAACACTGCGCTTGTATTCATGTATGCTAGTACATACGGGTGTGGGGAAATGGCTGCACGGGCTACTGTCTCACCCAACACTGGGTGAAACTCAGGGTTTTAGCTGAGGAACACTAACAAACAAACAATACACAATAGTAACTGTGAGTACTGGTGATCCCCATTTTCACAGTGCACATAAAATGAGATTTGTTCATACTCCAGCCTCTTCCAATCTTTGGGCTTTACCTCTGCACTGTTGCATTTGTATACATGTACTCATTTTCAGAAGCAATTTAAGCAAAACAAATTTAAGCTAGGATTCTATAAGTGTAAACTTGGATGCATAAATATGTTACCCTCTCCCATGAAATCAGTCTTAAGTTGTAGTCTGGTTTTCTTCAGATGTGTATTATTTTGAAAACTGCATCCCCTGGTGATTATTTGGGTATTTAAATGAAGACTGTCGTACAATAATTATTGAAGTTGTGGCCATCTGAAGTTGAAAAGTGTTACAGGGACTGTTGTTATTGGCATCTCTAGTTACTGGCAGCGCATAAGAGCATTCTCCCTCTCTCTCTCTCTCTCTCTCTCTTGATTTTCACTGATTTTTGTCGTTGTTTTCATGTTGTTTAATATAAACATACATACCCGTTGTTGCAAAATGAATTAATTAGTAAATTATGTTTGTGAGCATTTACTATAAGCCTAGCTTGTTTAATGCTCATACAATGATTTTGATTGTCCATATTTTCATGAATGTAAATAAACTTTGTTTAAACCAAAAGTGTTACCGTGGCCATTTTGAGAAAACGTCCCCGAAAGATTTCATGTCAATTTGCATATTTTCCTTAGCAGTGGTGGTTTACAGTTGCCAAACTTCCAGAAATTCCAAGGTTGGAGCACTTACACCCAGTTTTTAACAATTTAATGCCATTTCTAAAGGAAAATATCACAACTACTTGATAATTTAAGGCCAAAAGAACGTAAATCTGCAAAAACGAGAAAATCCTCCAGATCGACCACCAGCAGCTATTTCTGTCCATGATGGCTGCGACTTACAACTGGTTTCATGGGAGAGGGTCATGTATGTGGATACAGGAAATTCAGTGTTCTGAAAAGAATAAATGTCCGATTCTGCAAGCATGGCTGTGGACTGACAGACAGATAATTTTGCAAGTGTGGATGAGGATTCACAGACAGATAATTCTGCCAGTATGGATGTGAACTGTCAGATAATTCTGCAGGTACGGATGTGGATGGATACACAGATAATTCTGCAAGTACAGACGTCGACT
Organism: Alviniconcha marisindica; assembly: GCA_018857735.1. Taxonomy (NCBI): domain Eukaryota; kingdom Metazoa; phylum Mollusca; class Gastropoda; family Provannidae; genus Alviniconcha; species Alviniconcha marisindica. The sequence goes on along the minus strand of JABMCL010002476.1, from coordinate 387,611 downwards.
GACAGACGGATATAGTATGATCACACCATGCAATGATTCTTAAATGCATTCACACAATACAGTTGCATCCACATCAATGCTCATTAACAGAATCCTTGCTTCCTAGTTCTGTTCCTACAGTTTGGCTCAGAGTACAGCAGTGAAAAACATTGCCCAAGACCTGTGCAGGTGTAAAAAGCAGGACACAATTGTGCTGGTTAGTCCTACAGTTACACACACCGTGCAGGACTACAGTCTGTTACAGTTTACAAATGTGCACATGATTGTGAGTGTGTGCATACATGTATGAATGTGTGAAGTGTGTGTGTGTGTGTGTTGTGTGTGTGTGTGTGTGTGTGTGTGTGCACATACATGTGTGTGGGGGTGGGGGGGGGGGGTTCAGGGCACATGTATGCATGTGTATGTGGTTGAGACAGAGGTGTGTGTGTGTGTGTTTAAGAGAGACAGAGACAGACAGACGGAGAGGGAGAGAAGAGAGATAGAGCATGCATGTACAGATACAGTTAAAATGTTAGCATGCCAGTGCTGTGTCAAATGACACAAAACAACACACTTGATCTAACATTTCCACCAGAAAAAACAACAGCACACAGGCCCATGCAGACTAATTCCTTTCTTCTCTCCCAGAACTAAACCAGCATTGCTGTGAACATCCTGAGCAAGGTGCTCACACAGCCCTCGAGTTTGTCACCCTCAGCCCCTCCAAGTGGTTGAAGACTTTATCGGCATATACAGGAGCCTCACCAAGTTACTCCAATTGGTTGGCTGAGGGCCTTGTTGGTGAACAGAAATAACTTACCTGTGTTAACTGTTCTGTCGTTTCTTCAGCTGCTGCAGCCTGTTTCTGGTGTTTCTTCACCAGCTGATAAAGATTGTGGGTAGCCCTGGAACAACGCAATGTCTTCATTTATAAAATCTGCTATCTGAACAGACAAAACTACCCCAAAGCAAACCAATGAGTAAGTACAAGTACTGAGACCAAAAAGAAAACTCAAGTCCACTAAATAAGAAGAAAAGAAAAAAGTCTCAAAAGGAAATCCTTTAGCCTTCCACAAGCATGAATTATTTCTCTTGATGGAAAAAAACATGAGGATACACAAAATACTACTCAGAAATTCTTCAGCTCTATGCTAATTTTATATCTGCTCTCCTTCTAGTACCATTTTTTGTTTATTTCAGCCTTCAAAACCAATCAAAATGTTGTTTCTGAAATTCTGAGTTAAAGTACACAGAATGAAGTACGCAATTATTAGAAGGAAGAGTTATTTCCCTTGACATGCACTGCTGTAGTTGCAGGGAGACCCTATGGCAGCAATGTTTTTGATGTGGTTCCAGATAGATTCCGTTCAAACTTACATCTTGATGTGTCCAAGCCGCAGTGGTTTCTTTGTGGCAGTGCTTTTGATCTGGTTCTAAATAGATTATGTTAAAACTTACATTTTGATGCGTCCAAGCAGCAGCGTTTTCTTGGCAGCAGTGTTTTTGATGTGATTCCACACAGACTCCCAATGCACAGCTTCGCTCTGAGCATCGTCAAGTCGTGTCTGCAGGCCGGACAACTTGTTATTGTAGCTGAGAATCTCGTTGTCCTTCTCCTCCATGTACTTCATCAGGTCCTGGCGCTGCTTCTCTATCACCTCCTGGTTCTTCTGGTCTCGTTCCAGTAGGTCCTGGAATCACAGGCACACCGCAGTTAGACAGCAGACGCAATGGGAGAGCTAGTATAGAGTTAGAGCACTCACTTTTGTCATAATAATCGTGGGTACTTGGAGCACCTAACCCGCACAGGCCCTCAGCACTTACACATTCTTTAAATGTCCAATGTTTTCAAGATTGAAAAGTACATACACCCACGTACATGCATGCACGCACACATGAATGCACACACACACACACACACCCACACTGTCATATATCAGGGCAATGGGCATGAAGAAAAGGTCTTTACAACAACACAGAACAGCTTTATACACAAGACAACATTTAGAAAGTTGCATGCCCAACACACACACACACACACACACACACACACACACACACACACACACACACACTGTCATATATCAGGGCAATGGGCATGAAGAAAAGGTCTTTCAAAAGAGAATGGTTTTCAAGGACGATTTAAAAGAGCTGACAGAGGTAGAATAACGTCAGCCGTGAGCTTAACGTCACTGGCTGAGCTGAGGAACACAAACAAGACAAGAAGCGGGTACCTGGTGTGTGGCGTGAGCGTGTCCCAGCGAGCAATGATGTCACGCAGCTCGTGGAACTCCTCCCCGGCCTCCAGCACCTTCTCCATGTAGCGGTGGTACACCGTGTACTTCTGCAGCTTCTCCTGCAGTTTCTCCTTCTGCTTGGACAGCGTCTCGTTCTCCTCTGCCAGTCTGCGCAACAGCAACAAAAAACATCTCCACTTCTTTAACCTTTTCACTGCCGTGCTTGTCACGCCGTCTCTCGGAAAATGACTAATCAAAGTGCCAACCTTAAAATTATTAGGGCTTTTTCCCCCCTTTGCATGAGCATGTGAAAGGACATCTATCAAAATACGCTGTACTGATAGTAGATTTGTTATAGGACCATGAATGCCATGAATGCCTTCGAATGCCGTCTGCTTCCTCTCTGGCTTTGTCCAGAGTAGTTTCTCCTAACCGCACGCACGTGTTGTTGCTCGAGGTGAGGGTGGGGGTAGCGGGGGGGGATGGTAACAGGCTAATGACGTCTATTGGCAAGCTTACACTAGGCCCATTCCCGTGTGAATTGAGTCCAGGTGGGGATGTTTTTAGTGCGTAGGATCTTGGATGGGTCGACAGGGTGACAGTGGCCAGGGGAGTAAGCCGGCGGGGTTAATTAATTAATTTGTTGTAGATAATTCTTATAATTGCTTTTATTAGGACAGTAACTTTTAAGAGGGGGTCCTCGGGAAGTGGCAATTTTATTTTATGTGATATGCACAGCTTGATGCCAGTGGGATTTTATCTATGAATGACATTTTACCAGGATGTTTATTTGCTGTTGTTGTAATCAAATGTTTTATGACTGGAGTGAATGTGTGATGAGTGTACCTGGCACCACAAAACATTCCTCGTGCAATCAGTGTATTGACACTTGGCAATAAAGTTATATTGTATATTCTATTGTATTGAATATACTGTTCACAAGCATGTGTCTGAGCACTTTTCACCCTGGAAATTTTACAGGCTGGGGCAGTGAAGGGGTTAAGATGGTTTCTCTCTCTGCTTGGACAGCACCCCATTCTCCTCTGCCAGTCAGCACAACAACAACAACAACAACAACGACAACGACATCTCCATTTCTTTAAGATGTTTTCCTCTTCTGTTTGGAAAGTGCCTGGTTCTCCTGCGCCACCTGTGCAATGCACCTCCATTTATTTAAAACAGTTGGGTTTCTTTTTTTCTGAATGCAATGGTCAATCTGTAGATGTGGGAAGTTGCATGTTCAGACAATACTGTTCACCCCAAACAGTTTGTTTTTCTTTCTGAGATGTCTAATGTTTTTATCAAACACCATAATACAAGTATTAAATAAAAAGAAGCATTGGAAGAAAAGAGGTTAACTAACGTTTTGCTTTTTGACACTAAGATACAAGTATTGAACAAAAATAAACAAGTACAGACAGGAAGAAAAGATGTTAACTAACTTCTTGCTTCTTTTTATCAGTTATTTTTCCCCCATCCATGTTTGCTCTGATTGTGACCAGGTAAATCGGAGGCAAAATGCGCAACAAGCATTGATGGTCGAAACTAGAGCAAATCATTACCGAATGAAACGTAATGGTTCCAGTCTTTTTCCTCCCATGTTGGGATATCACCATTCACCAACCTCTCTATTTCCTTGTCTTTCTGTTTCTTCAGTTCTCGCTCATCGTTGGCTTTTTTGACTGCTCTGGCTCGCTTGGAGTCATTTTCCTGAAGAAAAAAGTAGAAGACATTAATATTAGAAGGAACATTGACTAAGTACAACCTTAACACAAACACTGAAACTGTATGTATCAAACACTGGAGAAAAGTATGGATCAAACACTGGGGAAACTTCAGGAGATGGGGCAGAACACATATGGAATTTCCTGAGTGCCTAGATACCATCTGGAACTTAACTGAATTCAACTGAACTAGAAGTGATGAAGAGAACTTTGATCAAATCTCTGTGCTCCTTCACCCCCACCCCTGCCCCTGCCCCCCGCCCCCCACATCCCCCATCTCAATCCTAAGTCCAATACTACAGCCATTTAGCTGATGGTACAGGCACTTTGATGTAAGTTTTTGAATGTTACTTACATTTGCAGCCAACAAAGTGTGCTTACCTTCAAAAATTTATCAAACTTGAGCAGTGATTCTTTCAGCTGGTACTCCTTTCTTTCCAGTTCCTCTCTCCTCTGCTGCAGGCTCTCCATCTTCATCTGGAACTCCTGTCACACAAAGTAAACAGAACTAACTACTGTCACACAAAGTGAAAGAATTAACTACTGTCACACAAAGTAAACAGAATTAACTACTGTCACACAAAGTGAAAAGAATTAACTACTGTCACACAAAGTAAACAGAATTAACTACTGTCACACAAAGTGAAAGAATTAACTACTGTCACACAAAGTGAAAGAATTAACTACCATCACACAAAGCAAGGCAATCAAACATGCTGCTGCAGGCTCTCCATCTTTATCTAGAACTCCTGTCACACAAAGTAAAAAGAATTAACTACTATCACACAAAGTGAAAGAATTAACTACTGTCACACAAAGTACAAAGAATTAACTACTGTCACACAAAGTGAAAGAATTAACTACGTCACACAAACAAAGAATTAACTACTGCACACAAAGTAATGAATTAACTACTGTAAAAAGGAAAATTCTTTTCACCTGGAATTCTTGTCATACAAAGCAATAGAATTAAATACTGTCACACAAAGTAACAGAATTAACTACTGTCACACAAAGCAAGACAGTAAAAAGAATTAACTACCATCACACAAAGCAAGGCAATCAAACATGCTGCTGCAGGCTCTCCCACCTGGAATTCTTGTCATACAAAGCAATAGAATTAATTCCTGTCACACAAAGTAACAGAATTAACTACTGTCACACAAAGCAAGACAGTTAAACTCCTGTCACACCTACGAAGGTCAGGTAACTTCTGTCACACAAAATACAACAATTAATTCCTGCCTACACAGAAGTAAAACGATTAACTCCTCTTACACAAAGTAAAACAATCAGCTCCTATCACACAAACCTAGACTCCTGTTATACCAACAAAGATAATTAACTTCTGTTATGCATGGCAAAACAAGTAAATCCTGTTACATCAAGCAAACCAATGAACTCTTGCTACACCAAGCAAAACAGTCAACTTATGTCACACAAAGCAAGGCAATTGCCATTTAAATTTCCTGTCACTTAAAACTAGACAATTGAAACACACACACACACACACACATCTGCTTGTGTATACATGCATGCTCAAATATAGATATTATATACACAACCACACACGTGCATGCACACACACACTCACATGCACATGCACACACACGCACAATGACATTGTCACACACACATACACACACACACGCGCCAACAATGAGACAATGAAACCCAGGCTGTACCAAAACCAGACTGACCTCTTTCTGTGCAGCCAAAGCCTGTTCCACCTCTGCCATCTCTCGTCGCTTCTCCAGCAGACGAGTCGCCGGAGTGAGGTGGTCATCCTCCCGCTCCGGCATCTTTCTGTTGGTCAGCAAACACACTCATGAGCTTTTCCAAAAATACACACAAAGTACAGAGATGCACACACAGTCACACACTCACACTGATACAGTCATGAGCATGTACTAGGTTGCAGTACACTTTCCAGAGCTAAGATCAGGAAAAACACCATTTAACTGTTGTTTAACTGTTGTCTTGTTGCTTGAAAAAGGGGCTTACCCCTGAAATTTGCACTTTTTTTTTTTACTGTCATATTAAATTAGTGTTCTTTTTTTAACCTTTTGTAAGTTTGAACTTAAAATGGAAGAATTCAGCCCAAGTCAAATCAAGATAATGCTTACAATGCTTCCTCCAGCAACAGGTTTATATATATATGCAAATATGCTTCTAGAAAAATCAGCTGGGGCCCCAAAATTCCCTCCCCTCCATCTGACTGACCCATCTTCCCCCCCCCCCCCCCCTGCATTATTTACAACATTAGCAAAACCATGTTAAGTCACAGCTGCTGGGCACATCAGTTTCTACTGGGACACTAGTTGCTGTTGTATGCAGCTGCCAGTCTCATTATTCAAAACAAAGCTTAAAACTTTATATCAATATCAATGGCTCACTTCAAAACAAAATGCTTGTTTGTTTGTTTTTATCTCTGGCATCTGTTGGAGAAAACATGCTTGGAGAAGGCTGGCTCTTTCAAATTAGTTCCACTGCATGCATCTCATCCCCGATGGCTATCCCTCTGCTATTGTTCCTTATTCTGGTTTTGATTGATTTATTTTGCTTTTTATCCTGCTGTTTAAACATCAAATGACTCCTTTTTATAACATTGTTTTTTGTGCAGTGAAGCAAGACCCTCATTCGTTGCAGAGTGTTTACGTTGTTGCCTCTATTTGTGTCATTGACCAGACAAACGCAAAGAGGTGTTTACAAACAAAATGTCCGAGACTTACACGAGGAGTTTATCCTCGAAAGTGGTGCGGAAGTATTCCTCCAAACTGACAGTCATGGTTGCAGGTTTTTTCGCTCACTCCTCCTGTTAAAAAAGATCAAAATCGCGATGATCTCTTGGCATTAGTGGGCCACGAAAGAGGCCGCCATTAATCAACAATAGCGGGGTTGCCAGGTAATTTGCATAGCCTCTTAAAATTACTTGCCTTACAAAATAGGAAAACAATTTTAGATGCCAAAAAATTATCAAACGAATTATTTGGATTTTGTCTTGATACTTTACGCTGTACTTATAAATTAAAAATAACGCTAACTTATATTCAATATTCTTCGTTTTCTCATTGTATGAGAGCTGGCTGGTTAAAATTATGTACGGACCCTGGCTTTGCTTTATTACAAGGATCCAACCTTCCCTCTAACTCCATACACGAGTCTTCTTTCTTTCTTTTTTCTTTCTTTTTCTTCTTTTCATTTTATTTATTTATTTTATTTTAATTCTTCTGACAAGATTTGCAAGAGTTGTTCATTCTATCCAATCAGCGATTTCAACACAAACTCAGCACGGCTGGGCTCCAGGTGGCGTCCCTTGCAACGGCCTGGGTCAGAGGTCACAAGCTAGTGATAGGCCATTTTCGGCGAGTTGTACGAGTATTGCTAAGGTGATTTTGCCCAGCGCAGTTCAAGGAACACAAACATGTCACACTCACTTCCTAAATGCAACTTTACTGAGTTAGTATTCTTTCTAATGTCGCAGTGGATACAATAAAATCTACACCCGCCACTTCTTGCAGGGATTTCTGTTCCAATCTTGATCATTATAGTGTGCTTTTTCCTTTGGAGACGGACGTATCGAACCGATCGACCTTTTTCAGTATAGTCGGTGATAAGAGCAGTTGTGCGCTTATCGCCATGCACACTACGAAATGAGAGAGAGAGAGAGAGGAGAGAGAGAGAGAGAGAGAGAGAGAGAGAGAGAGAGATTACTTAATTCATTCAGCCCATACTGAGCCCGAGGGTGGGGGAGGGTACTTGATTCATTCAGCCCAGAGAGAGAGAGAGAGAGAGTGTGTGTGTGTGTGTGTGTGTGTGTGTGTGTGTGTGTGTGTGTGTGTGTGTGTGTGAGAGAGAGAGAGAGAGAGAGAGAGAGAGAGAGAGAGAGAGAGTGTGTGTGAGAGAGAGAGAGAGAGGGGGGGAGAGAGAGAGAGGTTCATTCAGCCACAGAGAGAGAGAGAGCCTCAGTTATTTGATTCATTCAGCGAGAGAGAGAGAGAGAGAGAGAGAGAGAGAGAGAGAGAGAGAGAGAGAGAGAGAGAGAGATTATCTGGTTCATTCAGCCCGGCAGTACCCGAAGCGCGCTGTGAAAAGGGTGGGAGAGATAGGCCGGGTAGGCAGTCGGGCTGGGATTGTGGGACGGGCGAAGCGTCGCCCGGTTACTCCGTGTGCTGACAGAGAGAGAGTGAGAGCCGCGCGACAGCCTACAACAGTGTGCACTTTGTTATGCTACCGTGTCTCCTTGGTTCTGGCCGCTTCAGTCGGAAACTCGGGCAACCTTCCCTCTGGACTGGTACCCCTTACACCGTTCGGTGGATTTTTCTTCTTCTTCTCTCTTGCCTCTTCTCCTTTATTCCGACAGGACCTGGCAGTCCCGAGACACAGGCTGGATCTGTTAGAAAATTGTGATCCTGTCTTAAGAAGTTTGACATTTTAAAACCACTTACTCTAATAACTGTAATAGTCCATGACTTTGTTTGTGAATGCTGAGGAAATAGTCCTAGTATTGTAGCAGGTGGATTTTCCTTCCATGTTATAGAGCATTGCGGCGATATCTTTCACGACTGAAATGCTTCGTTCTTTATCAGGAATTAACTAACACCATCTCCCCTTGTAAACCGGATTCAGTGTTCGGCACGGGCTGACGTCAACATATTGTATGTAATAGGACGGCACAACCGAAGGTAGCAATTGGCGTCAACTGTACAGGTCATTGTGGCACCCGAGTTGTCTTACAGGGTTTCCGTTTTCTTCTTTGGGCTGGGCCGGTCTCGTGAAACGTGAGACGGTTCTTGTGTAACACAAACGATCTCTTGGAGGTGATTCCAGCGCTGTTTGCATTCACAGGGCTCTTGGGCCGATGTCTCTGCCGTCTCGCCGGTAACTCTAATAGCGAAGCCAGTCCTTAGAAAAAGAAGGCGGGCAGCCCGAGCCGCCGTCTGAGAAGCATGTGTTGATAGCCTGGAGCCAGGAATAAATTCCGATATCGTTCTCCCGAGCTTGACTCGTTTAAATCTCGGACAAACCAGGTGCGCCAGGAGTAAATTCTGACGTTGTGAAAGATCGTAAATCATTCAAGTCAAATTCTGACGCTTTTGAAAGATCGTAAATCATTCAAGTCAAATTCTGACGCTGTGAAACCGGATCATCGTAACTCGTTCCAGATTTTTTTTTTTTTTTTTTATCTTGTGAATTGGATCTTCACTCGGTCAAGTCTCGAACAAGTTAACCGTGCCAGGTGTAAAGTTCTGGTACCGCAAACCTGATCTCAGCCGGACCTTAATGTCTCGAACAAGTTTGTTGTGCCACGAGCAAATTCTGATGTTGTTCTTTGCATGTTCACGCGTTCAAGTCTCGAACAAAGCCGTCCCTGTCTCCACAGCACCAGTGACACGTCGACTAGGCTTTTGAATCTGGTTTCCAGGGGACCTCATTTTACTGTGCAATGCTGGTACCGTGTCTGCATATATAGCAAAAGAAGACGACGAGTCAGGATTGCAGCTGACACTGACAGACATTTTCCATCTTGACCGACACAGATAAGTCCAGGAAGCAGTCTCAGCTTTACACGCGAGATAACCGTAATCTTGCCCAAGAGGAAAACACATTGAGGCGTGTGTGATCTCCTAGCTGTTCTTCAGTGCCCCGACATATTCGTGTGTCATCGTGTCGTGTGGTGGATGTGGGTGTGAACGTGGATGTTGGAGCCCTACAGCAAGCAGCAACGCCATCACCGCCAGCGGCAGTAGCGACGACAGCAGCAACAAGAGTAGCGCGACGACAGCAGCAACAAGAGTAGCGCGGCAACAGCAGCAGTATCAGCATCATGTTCATCATCGTCAAGTACGGACAGAATGAGTCGCTGCTGTGCAATCCTAGCTGTGCCGTGGTCAACCTGCTGACCAGCATCAAGAGACGGACAGGATACGGCAACACCAACCTCATCCTGGACCTGTCCGATGAAACCGGTAAGACTGGCAGCGTGTGTGGGAGAAATCGTCCTGGGGCTAGTGCTCTCTGGGCCCAGGTCCGCCGCCCTTTTCATGTCCAGTGCCCTAACCCTCTGTCTCCCGTGGGGTCAAATCCCCTTTAACAGCCCCTTTAAAACTACTCGGTGTTAAACTAAGAGAGACAGACAGACAGACAGAGACAGGGAGAGAGAGACAGAGACAGAGAGAGAGAGACAACAGACAGACAGACAGACAGACAGACAGACAGACAGACAGAGAGGCAGACAGACAGACAGACAGACAGAAAAAGAGACAGACTGAGACAAAGAGACAGGCAGGCAGAGACAAAGAGACAGAAAAAGAGACAGACAGACAAACAAAGACACAGAGTTAGACAGAAAAGGAGGCAGAGACAGACAGAAAAGAGAGACAGGCATAGGCATAGAAACATTAGACACAGAGACAGAAAAAGCGACAGACAGACAGGAAAAGAGACAGACAGACGAAGAGGCAGAGAGAAAGACAGACAGCCAGATGGACAAGGAGAAAGAGACACAGCTCAGGACACAGACAGAGAAGTGGTGGTGGGGGGGGGGGGGGGGGGGGGGGGGGGGGGGGCAGAGACACGCAGAAAGATAAGAAAGGACGTGGCGGAAGAAGGAGGGAAGCGGACAAACACGCCAACAGACAAGCGGGAAAGCAAGCAGGCACACAGACAGACACACAGGCATACAATGGGAAGCACATTCTAGTCGCATAGTCGCAGCTTACAACAGCAAAGTTGTAAAATAACTTGCCCTTTTGGGTCCTGACCCAGAAGTTTCAACGCAATAAATTTATTATATTTTGGGGCAGACAAAACAAAAACAGACAGAGGATTGGGAAGGAGGGAGATACCTTGCAATCTTTGATCTGACGCCATGTGAGTTTCACACGTTCTACTAACTTTGATCATATGCGGACAGACAGACAGACAGACAGACAACTAGACAGACGAAGGACTGGAAGAGGGCGATACCTTGTACTGTTTGATCTGACGACAGCAGTGTTGCACTTTATACCAGCTGTTTACATGCAGACAGACAGAGAGCTGTGAGAGAGGGAGACCTTGTACTGTTTGATCTGACGACCTCAGAGTGTTACACTTTATGTCCATTGTTTACATGCACATAGACAAAGAGACAAACAGTTGACACAGGGAGAGACCTTGCACTGTTTGATCTGACAACAGCACAGTGTTACATTGTATGCCAATTGTTTATATACAGATAAACAAACAAACATTTAAGATCAAGGGAGACCTTGCACTATTGAAATTTTGATCTGACAACAGCAGAGTGTTACATTTTAAGCTCATTGTTTACATGCAGATAGACAAAGAGACAAACAGCTGAGACAGGGGAGCTTGCACTGTTTGATCTGACAACAGCAGTGTATTATATTGTATGCCAATTGTTTACATGCAGATAGACAAACAAACAGTTGAGATCGGGGGAAACCTTGCACTGTTTGATCTGACAACAGCAGAGTACGTGTTACATTTTATGCCCATTGTTTACATGCAGATAGACAAACACACATTGAGCTGAGAGAGGGGCAGCCCTTGCAGTGTTTGATCAGACGACAGCAGAGTACGTGTTACACGCTATGCCAATTGTTTAGGGGCCGGGACAAAGGCGTTACGCGGAGCTTGTTCACGACTCGGGGCACCTGTCGTGCAGTTGATCGCTTTGCCCGCTGCAAGCAGCCGACGACGCGACCTGTAATCCGCTAATACCGTCTTTGATTTCCACGCCGGTCGACCATGCTTTTCCGCTGGATTGGGGTTGTAGTTCTAGTTCACTGAGGCAGACTAATTGACACAGACACAGGTACAAACGCACACGCATGCACTCACTCACACACACATACACACTCACACACACACGCAGCACGCACAAACCCACACAACACACACACACCCCCACACCACACACACACACACACACACACACACACACCCACACACACACACACCACACACAACACACCACACACACCACACACACCAGGTCACACACACACACACACACAACACACCACACACACCCAACCCCCAACACACACACACACAGGACACACACACACCACACACACACACAAACACACACACACACCACACCACAACACACACACACACACACCACACACAAACACACACACAAACACACACAACCCGAGTCCCAAAAACACACACACACCACCCGCCCACACACACACACAACACACACACCCGCGCACAAAAACAAACACACACGCCGCACGCACGACAACAACACAAACCACACAACACACACACACCACCCCACCCACCACAACACCAACACACCACAACACAACACAACCCACACACCGAGTCACACACACCGCACACACACCCCCAACACACCACACACACACACACACCCCACACACACCACACACAACACCCACACCACGCAAACAAACACCCACACCACACCCAACGCCACACCCCCCAAAAACACACAGTCACACACACCACACCTACGCACGCACCACACACGCTGGACACACCACACTCGCACCCCCCGCACCACACACAACACACCCCAACACACACACACCACCCCAACACACACACACACACACACAAAACACACACACACACACACACCACACACACACCCCATCACACACACAGTCCCCCCCCCACACAAAAA